>CANUEY010499291.1:0-59195 GCA_948099555.1 Croton setiger | reverse complement strand
TCTAACCTTCAGACTTGTCTAGGATGATAAAAAAATAAATATGTAATTATTTAATAAAATCTTAATTGAAAGAATAAATAATTGTTATAGTCATAAAAGGTGAATGGTTGTGCTTTACACAATAAAATTTTATCACATCACATTAATATAATAAAAATGTTTGGTGCAGTTGGTTAACATGTATATTTAACTTTGTTGAAAGGTTGCTGATTCGAGCCTTTATGTTGTCATTTTTCATATTTGCCATGGTAATTTCTTTATAAATTAGCTTATTGATTTTAATATGTATGCTTCCCAGAATAAATCATTTATATCAAAATTACACTACAATCATGAATCATTATGTTGTCATTTTTCATATTTATAGTAAGTGGAAAAAAAAGTTTACTTTAACCTTTGACTAACGGCCAAAGGAACTCAGAGTACAATTTCCAAAAGTAAAGACCACTTAACTAGCAGCCATGGTAGTTTCTTTATAAATTAGCTTATTGATTTTAATATGTATGCTTCCCAGAATAAATCATTTATATCAAAATTACACTACAATCATGAATCATGATGTTCAATTCAAACATAGGATAAACAAACTTCAAAGGTTTAAGGAAAACAAATTCAAAGCAAACAATTAAGATGCACAGAGACCAGGCTTTAGAGAGAAAAGCTGATCCAACAAAATGTTAATCAATCAATCATCTGGGAAGGCTGCTCAAAGGGAAATTCCGTAATGGGTTTTCTCTCAATAATTCTGTCTCCCTGCATTTGAATAATGAGAAAATTTGATAAATAAACTAATCAATCAGTGCAACCATAGACACCAAAGTTAAGTTGCAGCCAGTCACCACTTACTTTTTAATATCTTTGTCATCCCTCTGTCGAAGTAGCGAAGTTAAAGGCTTGCCAGCATCAGCATTTGATCTATCATTCCTAGGGAGAAAAATGATATCAAGGTTATGTAAAATATGGAGCTCAGAATGTCAACAAGAAGTGTATATAATTATAAAGCCAGCTCATAAATTATGAATTATCTTCTAATATTGTAAGTCTATTAGGAGATAATTATTGTATTTTAAAATATGTTACAGTTGTATTGTATCTATCTACTATATTTCATAATTTATTCGCCGGCTTTATATATATTCCTACATATTTGAGAATAATGTCTTCAAGGAAAAGTAAGAGATTAGTTACTCACCCTGCACACTCCTCGTCAACAAACACTTCAATGCAAGCACTTGAGGTTGCTCCAATGGCTCTAGCTCCTGGTCTCTGTGGAATCTGAAAAGGTCACAGTGTTAAGGTAAAGTGTTTTAATCCGAATTGTGTAAGATGTGCAAAAACTGTTGTACTACAGGAATTGGAAGTGAGGTTTGTTACCTTGTGAGTAGTCCACTTGGAAGGTATGGCATTATTTTCCTTGTTTCTCTCAGAACGAACTCCAAGTTTGTTCCAAGGATGGCTGAAATCTGTTTTTGATTTCCCAGGTTGTTGCCCCAAAATAGTGTCAGTATTCGAGTCTTTATAAATAGAAAGGGGAGCCCTTTGAGTCCTACAAAATGAAATCACACAAACTAGCAAGTGAGACGGATATTGTTAGTGGTTAATAAACTCATCAACAAATTATAATATTTTCTTATTTTGTATACCAAGAAACCCACGTAAAACAAGAAATCAGATCCATATATAGTATTCGTGATGCCTTAAGGACAACTACACCATCAGATTCTGTAAATTTGGATGTTTAACTATAACAACTTCAAAGTTCAGAAAGTTATAATTTATTCAAACTTCATAGCTTATAGATCTAATAATTATTCCATGTTACCAACAGTTCTATTTTGATTCAATGAGCAAAAATGATGGAAATGATGCATGCAATGCATGCCATCTCATTTGGTTATAGTTTTTCTTTTTCCTTTTCTATTCTTGCAAAGATGCAGTCTCAACACCCATAACCTTACCTGTTCTGTTGCAATTTGTTCCTGGCAATATCCAATGTCTCCACATTTTGTCTTCCTGTAAAACAATAGTTTCTTCTCTTTCAGCATATAGAAACATAAGATGGAGAGGAACAAGGCAGTAAAAAACAGGCTTACTGTTTTCAACAGTGGTCAACACAGTTCCAAAGCTTCGGGAAGGTAAGTTATTTTCGCTTACATCCTCCTAAAATTGGAAGAAATCAGAAGACATTTCATCCACTTCTTAAACTCTACTAACCAAAACTTACATACCTCCACAACTTTGCGTCTTCCCATTGATCTAGTGAGAAATTTCTTGTATGCATCCTTCAATTTTTCTATTGGTTGAGCATCTCTGTATAACAGTAACTTCAATCAGCTAAGTTCATCAATGAATAAATATAAAATGTTGTAAAATGAGCTAATAATATCCTATTAACGCTTTTGCTGAAGATTGTATTTGTGGCGATGGAATAATATTTTTATCAAATCAAAACTCAAATAATGTTTCTGAATATCCAGAATTCAACCATGATATAAACTACACTATAGCAATTGCCATGCTTGGCTCTGCAATGTAATGCTCAATTAGATTGGTGAAAGGTGATGTACCTATCCTATGCATAAGGCAGATTCCTCTCAAAGGTCATTCCTTCAAGAGAGCCCATAAACCATCATCTAGGCACAAATTTTCAAGCAAATAACTAGTTTACCTTTCAGCTTTGACAAACCTACTAATTGGATCAAAACATTTACATATCACCACCAATAGCAAGTTGAATGATCAAAAAGTAGCAAATCCTTGTCAAAAACCCTTCGAGGTTAAAAAAATACCACAAATATGAAGGTCTTTATTTGTTTATTATAGAGAGTCCTACTTACATGATTGAAGGAAAAAAAAAAGTAAGCACAATAAAATGAAGTTATAAGATGTTAAAAAGAAAAGAAAGACTTGCCTACAAATACCAAGATTGAAAATGTCATTTGCTGCCTTTATCTTAGACTTTTTCTCCATATGCAAAGCGTATGCAAGGTAGAAAGCAGAATGTGACTTTCCAATTTCATTTGCATCAAGAAAATTGTAAATGACTTCAGCATCATTACAGTTTTCAGCCTGAATTCAAAGTCTCAAATCAAGCCTCATATCATATTCATAACTCTAGAGCTGAATAAAAGAAAATACTAAATGAATGAATAGCTGAGCTAACTCACATATTCCAACCACACTTTGAGGTAGCGAAGATCATCCTTATAGTGATCTGAATGCCAAAAAGTACGCACACATTGCTCATATATCATTATCAATCCAGAGGAATCTCCACCGGGAGGAAACGACTCCTGAACCCACTTTATACACCTTCAAAATGAAAGTTATAACTAATTAAACAACCAGAATAGTTAAGAAATCAATACGGAAATAACTGAGGTCAAAAAGTAATTACTCGATCCATGGTAATAGAGGATCATCTCCTTTGTACTCATCAATCGCTTCAATCAATTTCCTAAATCAATCCAATTCGAAATCAAGAATACGAATAAAGGAACGGAAAACACAATTAGAACAAGAAAAGGGACTGAAAAAAAAAAGAGAAGAAAGAAAAGAAAAAGGACCTTCGAGTGTCAAGAAGAGACTTCTTGAGAGTGTGAGATTTGAGAGCGTCGTTCAAAAGACGAACATTACGGCCTCTCTTCAAAGGCCTAATGTTTTCCTTGAAGAGTTCCCATTCGTGACCTGTCTCCTGTTTAGATGCAAGAAACTGTGACTCTGGATCTAATCCAACTATCTGAATATCTTCCATCACTCTTGCTGAGAGAAAGCTGAGTAGTTAGAAGAGGAAATTTTGCAATGATCAGTTAATCAAGAAATAGCCGTTGCTTTTTCTAAGTTCAAATATAGCCGTTGCTTTCTTATTACTTTATTAGAGCAGCGGATGGGTATATGAGAGTTTGAATTTTCATGGGTTTAGGCTGCCCAAAAATCAAGCAAGGCCCAAGACCAAAACCATTAGGGTGAGAACCAGAAAAGGATGCATCTTGATTGCATACGGTGCCGTTGCCATTTTTAGCGTCTTCATTAAACAGTCCAGAAGTAAACGAAGAAGCAATTAAGATTTATGGATGTTTTTATGTGGCTTACTCTAAACTTAACTTTGATTTGAACAAATATCAAGCCAATCAAAATGGAGAGTGATAAAAGCAATGATTCTAAACACAGCTCTGATTCCTCATTTTGTATTGAACTCATCTAAAATAAAAAATTAGGTATTTGTTAACTTGTTGATGTGGATAATGTTTGTACCTCTACCGTCCATAATGCGGCCATGAAATCTAGACCGTTGACACAAAAGTAAGAGGTTACTATTAATGCAAACCCGTGATTTGATTTTGAAGCCCAACCAACCAATCTGTCAAAACTCAAAAACATTAAAATTACCTTTATATCCCAGAGCCGGTATTTTCCCATTGGAGAATAGAACATTTTTGTCCTCACATTAGAATCTGCTGATCATTGACAGAGACGACGGAGAAGAAGAAGAAGAAGAAGATGGCGTCCCATGCTTTAGCAACAGCTGTTACAGTTTCGAATCGACAAACGGCGATGCTTTCTTCATCTTTCTCGCCACGATCCGACGGTTTCTGCAACGTTTTCCCCAATCCGTTAGTCTTAAAAAGGTGTAGAAGTTTAAATCTGAGCGTAAAAGCGATGGGTGGAGTACCGAAGTTCAAGGGAACGCAGATGAGGGAGAAGCATCTGACAGAGATGATAGAGAAGAAGGTGTTGGAAGCGAAGGAGGTATGCGAAGGAGACATTACTTCCGACGAGTGTAAGGTGGCGTGGGATGAGGTGGAGGAGGTGAGCCAAGCCAAAGCTCATTTCAAGCTCAAGTTGGAGAAACAGGATCCTCTTGAGTACTTCTGCCAGGAGAATCCTGAAACCGACGAGTGCCGCGTATATGAAGATTAATTTTAGCCTTTTAGCACGCCGTCGATCGCCGCCCTACATAGCAGGTGATGGCCAAATATGGTTTCTTTTTTTTGAGAATTTTGTTGTGTTTCACTGTTCTACTTCAACTTGTAAATTAAAGTTCTCTGTATTACGGCTTGCGTTGTAATAAAAAAAGTACTATTATTATTTCGTAATCACAATTTCCTTTTACTAAAAACAAATATTTCTTAATTATACAAGTTCAAAAACTATGCTTGGGAAATTAGCAGTTTTGATTGGCAAAATCAAGAAAAGCTTGGAATGAACGTATTGCAGATTTTGATTTTGTGCCAAGCAATAAGAATATAAATGTGGTGGAATTGCTTTAAATCTGAGCATTTCTCATCAATTGAGAAAGAGTACAAAAAAGTAATAAGATTTACATCTACATCAACATTGGGTTGAATAGATAAAGTTTCAGAATGATTCTTGATCACAGCCGAGATAAGAATCACGCATTAATACTTGCATCTTTAGATTTGGGACACCTGGGAGCATCAATTCAAAGTGATACATTCCCCTGCCCGACATGTCAATGTTGGAGAAGCAGTTGCAGAACCTCAAGCAACTGTGAGTCCAAAAGTTAGGCATTTCGTTATGGCGTTTTGGTACTCAAAGATGATGAATTAATGTTTCACAAGCATATGTCAATCAGTCCTTAACATTTGCAAGCCAAAATTAATAAGTAATAAACATCTTTTCACTACAACTTGCAATCCGCTTATCCTCAATCAGGTAACCAAAGAGTACATAAACAAATGGGTGTAGAACCCTCAAATTAAGAAGACTTTTGCCCCTAGGCGGACCAATGGAATTGAAAAACCAGTTTGAGAAAAGATAACTAACAAAGTGTCAATCCATTTCATTGATACATACAGAAAAAGTAATCAGAGAACTTTGAAGGCTATTATCAAGATATGGTAATACTTAGTTGGAGCATTGAAAATTTCGGTTTATGGTTAACTTAACTTTAAAAAATAATGAAAATATTTTGATTAACCAAAAACCAAAATCGATTGGTTAACCAAAATTTTAATAACATATTTTTCTCATTTCTTTCTTTTCCAGAAGTCACAGATAAACATTTAAATTCAACCTGTTTTTCTACAAATTATAAAGTTCTTAAATTCTCAATGTATACAAAATACAATACAAATTATAAATAAAAGTTAAATTGCATAAATAAAAGTTCCGAAATCAATTTAGTAGCATCAAAATGATCATTTTCAACCATTAGAAAAATCATGGCAGTGGTGAAGTTAAAATATCATCACTTGAATATCATTTTCAAGAACAACAATAGAAGGTTGAATAACTAATTTATTAATCAAAATAAAAATAAAAATAAAAAAAAACATTAGGCATTACATTCAAGGGTAATAAAAGGCTAAACAAGAAGTCAACGGAAATCTCACATTAAACATTCCAAAATTTATGTCAAGAATATAAAAACATAAGAACAAAGAATTACCATTAATATATTATGCAGCTGCTAAATCGTTAATACAAAGCTCATTCGTATTAAATATTTCTATTTAATACAAGTTACAATGAAATAAATCAAGATACAATTATAACATTAAGAGAATATTTGAAAAATTAATTTTTTTTCTTTAAATTGAATTACCTTCATCAAGTTTTTGCAGTTGTTCAACATAGTAATCAAATTGCTTCAAGTTATTGACACTCTCTGATATTATTGGACCCTTGTATTGACCTTTTATCCTCCATGAAATAAATATCCAAGTTTGATTTGATCTTAACTGCTCTGTCTTATTCAAATCTCTGCTTGCAGAATTTTATAAGAGAATCTTCAATCTCAAGCTTAGGATATGAGTTCTCTAAGTCGCTTAGGATATGAGTTCTCTAAGTCGAATGATGGATCACTACATCTAGCAATGGAAGTGTTTTCAATGCCTTGCTCCAAATGCCTTGCAGAATTTTATCGAATTTCGTTTTCATTGCTTGTCTCATTTTTTCATCACCACATCACTTGATTTTGACTATGCATCCAAGACAATATGCATTCTACTAACATGATGGTATAACTCATGAAAAGTAATATAGGTCGAACCTAAAGTTTTGAAGGTCAAGGTGTATAAGAATTTTAATAATTTAGTTATCTTTCTAACATAATTCCAATGTTTATCAAGAAGTATACCAAGTCCAGTAGCAATCATGTCTATTGGATATCTAGGTTCTTTAACTGAAAACCTAGAAAAAGCAAATCGAACTTTTTCAGCACGATCAAGCATCAAATACGTCGAGTTCCACCTAGTAGGCACATCTAAACACAACATTGATTTGCTTTCTATCTTCTCCTTCTTACAACACTCTTTAAATCTCCTCAACCTAGCCGGTGATTGCCTCACATATCGGACAACATCTCTAACTTTCTTCACAGAACTAGATAAATGCTTAGTCCTAGCACAAACAACAAGATTGGTGATGTGGGCTAGACATATCATGTAACATCCCTAATCAAATTAGGCGTCAAACATGATGACATTATTAAGATAAAGTGAATTTTATATAACTTATCGCATAAGCATAATTTTAAATTGAAATTTCTTATTTATTAAGAAATTAATGATTTAAATATGTTATTGAATTAAGTAAAGAATTGACTTATTCACATTCTTTACTTAATTCAATAACATATTTAAATCATTAATTTCTTAATAAAAGAAACTTCAATTTAAAATTATGCTTATGCGATAAGTTACGTAAAATTCACTTTATGTTAATAATGTCATCATGTTTGATGCCTAATTTGGTTAGGGATGTTACATCTCATGTGCATGTAAGCACATTTTGCAATAGAATAATTATAACTACTAAACTATTTTTGCAAATATTCAATGACTTTATCGTTAGCACTAGCATTATCAACAGTTATAGTAAGGATATTTTCAATCCCTCACTCAATTAGACAAGACTTTATATTCATACCAATACACTCACCTTTATGACTTGTTATTTGACAAAAATTAAGAATTTTCTTCTTGTAACTCCATGAAGAGTCTATAAAATGAGCAGTTAAACACATAATTAATTTGTTGTAATGAAGTCCATGTATCAGTTTTTAAGCTTATTATAACAGCAGATTCTTTAAAAAAATTCTTCAAATTTTCCTTCTCTTCTAAATAAATACCCATACAATCTCTAGCAACAATTCATCTAAAGGGAATTACTTCCATGAAAGTAACAAAACTATCGCCTTCAACAAACCTAAAGGGAATATCATTTATAATGATCATTCCTAGCTAATTTTTGGTTAAACTTAAACATTGTTGTTTCTTTAGGCCCATCCTCCAAACCACCTTAATAAATGCAAACACTCATTGTTTTGTATCTGAACTAACATTTTTAGCTTTACAGGTAGTTTCTCATGTCACTAGTTCTATTTCCTAGAATGGTTTGCTATAAGGATTCTGCAATAGTTACACTTTGACTTACTTGTACCATTATCATTAACAACTACAGTGAAATGTTGTCATACCTCGGACCATTTTTTGCTTATTTTTCTTTCAACAGGTTCTTCGATTGGTTTCTTGCCATTGCCCTTGCATTTGCCTTTGCCTTCTTCGGCAGGAGCTAAACCCGCTTTTGTAATGGTCCATTTGTCACCAATTCTAGCAGCAGAAGGATCCAACATCATCTCATCATCATTTGACTGATTCTGAAAGACAAAAGCACTACTGTGTGTTTCCTCCTCCATCTACAATCAAATTTGATCAAATATTTCCCAACGGAAGAATTATATAAAATAAATCGAATTTTGTTTGTTAAAGTGGACCTTTTGTGACAACAGGGGCCAATTATGGCATTTTACCATTTATAACATAAAAATTTCTCAAATTTTTTATTTTTTTAATAATAATTTTAAAATTGAATCCATAATTATTTAAGGTTCACTTTAACTCTTTAATTTGGCCAATGTATTTAAATAAAGACAAATTAATTTTTTTATTACCAATGAGACATAAATTTGTTAAAAGTTGTCAATTTGATCACTTTTAGCATTTTCATATTTTTTTCAATAGATAAGAAATGATTTGTTAAGTAGAATTAATCAATAATTTTTATGATATATTTATTTGATAAAAGTTGATATTTGAAGATAAAAAATATTTCTTTTATTAATAATATTGAATTGTATTTATTGAAAATAAATTATTTTAATGTAATTAATGATATGAAATATTTATTAATAATTTGATATTAAATAAATTAAAATCATAAAAAAATGATAAATTAATATTTTTTGCCAATATAGCCTCACTTGGCAAAAGAAAGTACATTTTGTCGTTGTTTGAAAAAATTGTTCAAGTTTAGGGACCAAACTGAACCTTAAGTCACCCAAAAATACAGGAAAAGCAGCAGCTGCCTCTGTGGCAATCATTAATGGCTCTGCGAATTCATCTGCAGCCCTTAGCTTCTTTTTCATCTTCTTCTTCAGCTTTCTTCGCGCAAGATTCAAAATTTGTTTCCCCTAAAGCTCGAAAAGTCCCCGGCAGTTCTACTTCCATTTGCAAAGCTTCATGGCAAGATGTACTTATACTCTTCTGATTTCCAGTAGTAACTAGTAATGCTTATTTTTCGTCGAATAACTTTTGATTGATTAGAAATTTGTTATATTTCAATTTTGCTGTGTATTGATGAAGATTGCTGGAGTTTTGGTTTTCTCCGCTATTCCATTTACGGCGGTGAAAGCGATTGCGAATAGTCCGCTGGGTGAGTCTCTTCAGAGACAAATGGAAGAGAGAAAGAAAGTTGCTGTCCAAGAATCATCCAAGCTCAAGGCTTTAGCTGCAAAGGCCCGTAAAGAGAGGTAATTTCGGGGTAAGCAGATTATTGCTTTTCTAAATTCTATTCACTGTAAACTTCATTAAAATTTGTACTTTTTGTTCTTTTGATTTTTTATGCATAATTTCATTGTGAACACCAGTAAGAAAACATACAGTTTGAGTTCCACTAGTGATGTTTCTCATTGTTTTTTCGGGAAACGATTATGAATCATAGTCTAGCTAAGCACAAACATGGGCACATGACATGAGATATAATTGATTTGAGGCGACCATTTTCAGAAAAAAAAAATCGGATTAAATGTTCAAGCTTGCCCAAAAGTTGCCTATGTCCAGTATGGTTACGAGGTAGATGTGCTCGACTTCTTAAAGCATCCGTACTCTGTATGTGTCATAGTGAGCATAAGAAAGATTCACAATTGAATATTTAAGTTCCATATACAAATATTCTACCCGTAAAATCCTCAAGGACAAACCACAGACCTCATTTACAGTGTTGATGGATGTAGGGCCATATATTGGTACTTATTTCTTACTTTCTAAAATCATATTGTGTGTCTCAATTTTGCAGCTTGTGGTATGGAGAAGATCGTCCCCGCTGGCTTGGTCCCATTCCATATGACTACCCTCCACATCTTACTGGAGAACTACCCGGAGATTATGGTTTTGATGTGGCAGGTCTAAGCAAGGATACTGTTGCTTTCCAGAGATACTTCAAGTATGTTGGACATTTATTGTTTTACTCATGTCTTCTTATCTTATGACTTGCACGATTAGCATGATCTTTATATATATCAATTGTACAATGCAATTAAGAATTGAACTTTATAACAAGAATAATGTCAATTTTCTTGCTAAGTATGTACTTAATGAATAATTATTAATCTATTAGTGAAATATTACGATCTGCAATTGTGTATATTATTCAATTATATGGCAATTTTCTTCCGGCTGGTTGAGCAGCTCTTTTTGCAGAATCCTATCAAGTTAAATAATGTTTTCTAATTTTTTTTTTGTATTTTTTTTTTTTTGCCACTAGATCCACAACTTAATTTGGACAATGTTAAGTCGTAGCATATTTTCTTTAAATAGGATATATAATAAGAATAGTGAATGATGTTATATTTTGTTTTGTGAAGTCTATGTGATAGAATTATAAATCCTGAATTTGATCTCCATTTTGTGGTAGCTTTGAAATACTTCATGCACGTTGGGCTATGCTTGCTGCCCTTGGTGCTTTGGTTCCAGAAATATTGGATTTATCTGGCACCTTTCACTTTGTTGAACCTATCTGGTGGAAAGTTGGCTATTCAAAGCTTAAGGTTAGTAATTTAGTGTTGGTTTCAGTAAGCCCATAATATTGCTTTACATATATGTGGGTATGGATCTCCTAATTTGCCAACTTTTGACTCTAATAAACCTTTGTGCTCAAAGTTTGAGCACTGTACAGTTTTGCCCGTTGTATTCTATGTTATCACATTCCTTTGCATAGTTTAAGAGAAATGGACTGGTCTTTACACTTACTGATGCTTAAATTTTTTTTACCAGGGAGATACGCTTGACTATCTTGGCATCCCAGGACTGCACTTAGCTGGAAGTCAAGGAGTGATTGTCATCGCTATTTGCCAAGCCCTCCTCATGGTAATTAATCGCTGTCCAGCTACACTATTTTACTGTTCCAATTAAACCCGATGCATTTTACTTTCCGTGTATATCATGAAAAAGTAGAACTTAATTGGGTGAATTTGGACCGCACTAGCAAAACCAGTTGATCTTATTTGATGAATAGTTGGCTGAACTAGGAGCTTACATTGCAGTTTGCACCTCCTTGTCGCCTCATCTCGCTATGACACTGCCCTGATGAAAGTATCATGCCGGCATGTTCATAGTCAGTTCGTGTGATTGAGCTTAGAGCGTTCAATCCTCACTTGCAGATTATCATCCTCAATATTCCAATACTGCTCTCTCTCTCTCTATCAACATAAATTTTTGTAATTATCATGCACATGAAATGAATATTTTCTCTTGTATATGACAGATGTGAAATTGATTTGCTTGCAAGCTGACATAGTTATTACCGTTGCTCTGTAGAACATATAATATCAACTAATTGACTTGTAAAATATTTTGGATACTCTTTATATGATTCCATCATTATGGAATCTCACTGCCTAATAAACAGGTCGGACCAGAGTATGCAAGATATTGTGGCATCGAAGCATTGGAACCCTTGGGAATTTACCTGCCAGGTGACATCAATTATCCAGGAGGGGTACTTTTCGATCCCTTGAACCTCTCAAGTGATCCAGTAGCTTTTGAGGAGCTGAAGGTGAAAGAAATTAAAAATGGACGCTTAGCTATGGTTGCATGGTTAGGCTTTTACGCCCAAGCTGCTTTGACAGGTAAAGGTCCAGTTCAGAATCTTCTTGAGCACGTATCAGATCCGCTTCACAACAATCTGTTTTCTGTTCTCAACTTCATATAATATGATGCCAAAATTGAGTGTACAGAGTACAACAGAAAGGTACTTGAATGTTCTTATTTCAGTCTGTAAATGATGTTTTTAGTCTAGCTAGCTATTGGATTTCAGATTACTTTATTATGTTAATTCATGGTAAATTACCAAAAACCCAGTTGTATACCAGCTTTATTTCCAACAACAATTACCTGAAAATGATTTCCTCACATGCTCAGATAATTTTTTGTTGCATGAACACTGAGAAGTTAAACAGTTCTTGTATTATACTATACCAAATACCAATGTTGTCAATGGTAGAATGGGTTTGGGCCTGGACTCCCTCATAAGAGATCCTATGTGAGAAGCCCATAATACTTGAACATTTCTTGCTTCTCTTCAAGAACCATGACATATACATACACTCGCAAATTTATTGGAGCAAGGCAAATTTTTGGGCTGAGGTAGTTGTGGAATCGGATAATTTGCAGGTTGTACAAGCTCTTAATTCCACAGCTTAGCAGATATTACTGTTTTTATGGCTTAGTTACAGATTGTAAGTCTTACAGCTTTACAATGGGTTAGTTCTGAGATTATATTTTCTCACGTCACGTGTATAGTTTTTGCTCAAGCAACCCGTTTATCTCCGAATGTGGGGAAGTGGTTCAGTAATCCTCCTGGTTGGCTATGGAATAATGCCTATTATTTCCTAATTAATATAAAAAAAAAATGTCAACATAAGGAATGAATCAAATTAATTCTGCTAAAATTTTAGGTAAGCAACCTTATATATTTATTTATTTATGATATTTTTCCATTTAATTTGTACACAATTTTGCAATAAAGATATAAGCATCCACAGACAGAGATGTTATGTGTTAGAAAATTAAATAAAAAGGGCTTGGTGCTATGGTTGTAAATATTTTCAAGGCATGAAAGATACTTTCTTGACATTCTACCTATTCAAATGTCTATCAATAAAATGTAGACACATGTATACATTTAATTTTATTAACATTGCTAATTAATTAAAATTAAAAAAATATTTAAATTAACTATTAAGATCATTACAAAAATTTAATTTGTGGGATTATACATTGTGAAAGGGAAGACCATTTTTATTAAGAATAATTTTTATTAACAAAAGAGGAAGTTTTCAAAATGACCCATTATTCAAATAAAATCAAATCATATCCAGTTGTGGAAAAAATATACAAATATAATATAATAGTAATAACAGTAAGATTTTATATTATAAACAAAAATATAAAAATGGTAGTAATAGGTGTCCATAACTTGATTTATATATAAATGGAAATGGTCAATTCAAAAAAATGTTGAGTATACAGCACATAGCAAACAGAGTATACAATAAATGGGAGATTTAGATTAGAAAAATGCACATGCAGTAGCATAAGTGGAGATGAATTCTGGCTTTTTTATTCCAATTTCCATGTGTTTTCATGTGCCTATATTTTCATATTATCACTTACTTGCCTTCTACTACCTTCTAAACTCTTTTTTTTCTATTTATATTACCCAATGTCTCATTGGTTTGGATGGAACCCTAGTTTACAATTTAGATTTAATTTTTTAAAAATTTAATGCATCTGTTTTTTACATGTTTTTATGTAGCATTTGTAGTAAAATCATAAAATTTCAAAAATGAAATATATTGCTTGTCTATCTTTATAATTTAAATCAATATTAAAATTATGTCCGCTTTCAAAAAAACTTATATCTTATTTTGAGTCCTACGATCCATTTTCTAAACCCGTTTTATTCCACTTTTTTGACAATCGTAATTTCTCAATCATATATTAAATTTATTCTATTATCTTAAATTTTCGATTTATAGTCTTGAAATTATCGTCCAATCTCCAGAAATTAGTAACAACTTAATTTGAACATCGGATCTAGCCGAGATCCGTTTGTTTGACCAAATCGAAACATTCTCTTCCAGAAATTTTTTTGATATTTGTTAGTATCCTTTTTGCTTACTAGACCAAGACCAATTGTCGGTAATGGTGAATTTAGACAATCTTTCTCTAACAATATCTTATTTCATCATTAAATTGTCCATTCATTTAAGCACTCGTTATAATACATTAAACATGAAATTTTGACTAAAATTATTCTGTCTTAAAAAGCTAAAAAATATAAGATACGTTTAATTTCTAAATTATAAATTAGACATCCCTTGTTCATATTATAAAGTTATAATATTATGATTTGAATTTAATTAAATGTTTAAAATTGTGCCCCTAAATTACCTATCCAATTGATGTTTTATATTATTGTTAGAATTAATATTTAAAATAATATAATAATCCAAAGACAAAATCGTGTACTTTCACTTTTTTGTTTAAAGTAAATAGCAACTAATAGTAAAAAAAAAGTTAAATTTATGACTAATTCTACGTACCCATATTACTAAACCTATGAGTTATTTTTTATTCCATAATTATTTGTAGTTTTTTCTGAATGCAAGTTTTTAAATTAAAATTTTAACAACTTTTTTTTTAATTATAAAAACATGAAAGAACTTTAACAACTAATTAGGAACTTTAAAAAGTACAAATTCTTCCAAAAGAAACAATAATTTATAAATTTAGTAAAATGAATTAGTTTGTAACTTAATGGAAAAATAGAGTATTATTTAATTGATGGAAAAATCATTTTAAATATAAAATTAAGAATTTATTTATAAAATTAGCAAAATGTTATGAATATATTATTAATTTGTGATGATTTGAAAAATATAATAAGATGTTGTGGAGAGGACATGATGTGATTTGGTTATAGGAAGCATGTGATTGTGCAAGAAACGCGTTTTCTAATTTTCACTAACATTTCCTTTTCAATAACTCTTTGCTTTTCTTTCTATATTATAAATAACTTGTTCAATTTAATATTAAGTACTGATGTGATGTCTATTCTTATTTTCTAATTATTATGTCAATAATTTTGTCTTTTAATCAAATAAATTAGTGTTCAGTCAACTTTTAATTTTCTTTTTCATTTAAAGAAAAGTAAATTGCTAATTTATATTATGGCTAATGGAGAAAATTTTTTATTATCATACAGTTTATGATACTTAATCTCGATTAATCTGAATTTGACTCGGATTTACACATAACAATGGTGCATGAATCTCTCCCCAAAGATAATTACAACACTGTTATTTTTATTAGTTATTTTTATTAGTATTAGTATGTGATTAAACAAATTACATGATGGGGAACACTTTTTTTAATAATATCCAACAAAATGATTGCCAGTTTGCCATCTAAATTTCTGTTTGTGCCACATTCGGTAAAAAAAAAAAAAAAACAACAGGAAGAAAGAAGATTGAAGTTTTGAGTGATTAGTAATGCCCATTAACTTGATAAAACCATGATTAACTGGTAATTAAGTTTAGTGAGTGTAGAAAAAATGCGAGATGAGGTGTGGCTTTGGTCAGTTTTTTGTCTGTCATGCGTAATAAACATCTTTTTCCTTTCATATCCCAACTTCAACCACAAAACATATAAAATCAATCTTTATTCATTCTGAAATTAACATATTTTCAATTCAAGGGCATTTATATGTTTATTTTTATTTTTATTATTATTAAATAATCATTCTTAATTTTATTGCTTCATAAATATATTTTTTAATTTTATTAAAATTCGCTTTTGTTTTTATATTTTTTAAACATAACACTTATTTTTACATGACACTTTTATCCCATATAAAAAAAAATAGATAAATGAAGGGTTGACACCAAATTGGTTTCTAATTATAAATCAATAAAATCATTCTTAAAAATAATAAGTAATCAATCAATAAAATCACAATCTCAACGTTTTGAATAGTTTTTAATTATTTAAATAATTATATAAAGTAATCGTCTATAAAATGTAAAAATTTAATAGATTAGCTTTTATAGAGTAAAAAAAATATCTAAGTTATAAAAAACAGATATTATCAGCTATTTTCAAACTATTTAATCTTACATTTACAAATATGCTTATTATTTGAAGGGGCAATAAATATATGTTTAAACTATTTAATGCAATTAGTTGGGGTAAATTATACTAGAGTACAAATTTTAGGTAATGTAATATTTTTGAGTCCAAATTTAAAATGTAACATAAAAATGTCTAAATTTTAAAATTATATAACATTTTAATGTTTGAAGTCGGAACCGAAAAATATATTTTGCTATCATACCAAAAAACAATGCACGCCAAACAAATTTTGGAAAAAAAAAACTTTTCCCCTTTACTAAATTTAAAAAAAAAATTTGAAATAAATATTGTAACAGATTTTGTCTTGAAAGTAGCTCAAAAGGACCTGAAAAATCAATTAATTATTTGAAATTCCAATTCATAGCTAATTCTCTCAAATCATGTTTTAGGTGGTTTTTGTTTATTATTAGTAATAAAAGAGTCATATTATGTTTTTAAAAAGCAAAGCAGTGGTATTATTATAGCAAGGCTTTCATTGATGTGCATTTCAAGGGTTTATATATGATCACGTTTGATTGAAGATTCAAAGAATCAAATTCTACTACAACTCTAACTCCTTAATCAAACTTATCTTCCCTCTGTTTAGCCCTTCTCAAATGGGCATTTCAAACTCTTCCTAAAACCTCAATCACAACATATAAACAATTAAACCAACCAAATACTAAACATTTGAATAGAAGGTGCCAAATTCATATATTAGGACTTTGTGTTAAAGTGTGACATTTGCGTAAGAATTCATTAAGGACCACATCAAATTAAATAATAATTTTGAATTTGTGATATTTTATCCTTTCAATTTTCAAATTTTTTCCTAATCTCTTCCCTGCTCGTCCTTTGTTTTTTTAGAAATTAAAAATATATTTTTTTTTAAAATTTGAAAGGCTAGAAAATATAATTATTAAATACTTAATTTCAAAACTAGGATAAGGTTAGGTTTTTTTTTTTAATTCTATCATTAAAAATGAAAAAAAAAATTGATCGTTTGGAAATAGTCATTTTAAAAATAATTACGAACATCATGAAATAATTACCAACATCATGGGGAGCTATTTTTTCCTATAAATATATGATAATTAACCAAAAATTATAAAATCAACGTTCTATAATTTAGAAAAAAAAAATATTAATTGTGTATTTGAAGTTGAAGTAAAATTAAGAAGAGTAAATTCACAAAGACAAATATAGTTGGAATTATGGTCAATTTAATTCTCCAATAAAAAATGAAAATCACGTTGTACTTTTTAACCTCTGACCCGACCAATCAATTGAATATCCAAGCGAATAGCGGTGGATCCCGCCACTTGCAGAAAGGCAGTGGTTGCCAGATTTTTATTTTTATTTTTATTTTTTGTTATAGTAAATAGTAACGTCCTTGTCTAAATATTTCTAGAAGCCAAAAGTCTCTTTGCTTGCACATTTCTTTTGCAAACATCGGACCCCCTAACAAAACTAGGAGCACTTATTTATGACTTTGTGAATTTGGTTTATGGTTTTTTTCTAAAGGACATATCCATTTAGAGTTGAAATTTGGTACGAATCCGCCCAATTTCAACTCCGATTTTTTAGTTTGAGCTACTGCTTGTTTCATTTCCCTTGTATAATACAAATACAAATTATAATATAATATAGGTTAAGTTATGATTTTATTTTTGTCCAAATAGTCATTTTTGTTAATTTTATTTATTACTATCAATAATTAACATTCTTCATTTAGAACAATTCTGGTAGAAAAAAATATCTTTAAATCAATAACAGATTATGATTGTGATAATTGCTAGAAGGAAGATAATATAATTAAATATATTAATTGAGAAACCAATTTTATCCTTTTGCTAGGGAAGGAAAGATTTAGGAGATTAAGGATAACGTCAACAAACAACTCACCATTACTCAAATTCTGTTATTGATAAATATAAATATCTAATAGATAATTATTTTTAAGTAAGTTCAACAATAGATATAAAATGTTACCAAAATAGTGGTAAAGAAAGATAAGTAAATTTAATTAATTAATAGTCTTTCTAATTTGATACGGTAATTAACAAAATTAACCATTTCTTCCAAGTTAAATTAGAATTAAAAATTTTAAAAAGCAAGTTGTTTTTTTCAGTTCAAACAGAGTAATACTGCTGCTAACTGTCTCTTCTTTCTTCCTCTTCTTCTTCCCTCTCGCCACCTGTTTGTTTCGTTTACGATTTTTTTTCCTTTAAAAAGCCATTTTTTTCTCTTCTCTAGCTCACCATAATTCTCTCCTTTTACCAAACCCTAAGATCCGTTGGTCGACGCGGACAGCATTGGCGTTAATTATTCCGTGGATTCCTCTCTCGATCCGGCCGTTCCAGCGCTCGCATACGTTGCCGTCTGATCTGGAGCTGGCTCTAATATAAACCAGGTGAGTGTATCTGATCTTGTAGATTTTGATTACTTTAATTACGTGGATTGATTGTTTGGTTAGCTAAGTAGACTCTGTTTTGATCTGAATTATAATTAATTAATTATCGTTTGGTTTGCGGTTTTGATTTGTAAGTCGGTTTGATTGTATTGCTTAGAGAGAGAGATGGATGCGGATATGAATGTTGGTGTCAATGTGTCAATGGTGGACAAGTGTGAATTGAATGATAGCAGGGAGGATCTGCCGACAGCAGATTGCAATGGAGTTAAGAACGAGAATGGGAATGTTGAGGGAAATGAGGAGGATGATTCGGATGCCTCCTATGTTTTCGTTGCTGGGAAGGATGTCCCGGCTGATGATCCTGCCGAGACTGTTGATCTCAATGGGAAATGTGAATCTGTTGATAATGTCGGCAAGGACACTGAGAATGAGGTCATAGAATCCGAGGTTAATCCTGAGATACTGAGTATTAGTAGCATTCCTGCTGTAGAGAAGGATGCTGATTCTCCCTTGAATAATGAGGTTACATTATGTGACGGTAAAGATCAGGAGAATGGTGTTGTTGAAGTGGCAAATGGAACCGTTCACGAGCAGATTAGAGAGGAGCTTGTTGAACAGGGCTTTCCTTTAGATGCACAGGGGACTCCAGAAACAGAAGCGAATGTTGAAGTGGCTGTTAAACATGACACTGAACCATTGCAGTCTGTTATTGTCTCTTCAAAGACTGGCGAGGAAGACATTGTGGATTCAGATATGCCTGACAATTCTGTGATCACAAGCAGTATTGATGTTGCTGAAACAGAGCAGAATGGTAATGATGAGGCATTTGCGGCTGAATCACATGGGCTGGATGTTCAAGAACAGGTTGAAAAGGAGTATGTAAAATTGGGTTCATCTTTAGATGGACAGGGGACTCCAGAAACAGAAGCGAATGTTGAAGTGGCTGTTAAACATGACACTGAACCATTGCAGTCTGTTATTGTCTCTTCAAAGACTGGCGAGGAAGACATTGTGGATTCAGATATTCCTGACAAATCTGCGATCACAAGCAGTATTCATGTTGCTGAAACAGAGCAGAATGGTAATGATGAGGCATTTGCGGCTGAATCACACGGGCTGGATGTTCAAGAACAGATTGAAAAGGAGTATGTAAAATTGGGTTCATCTTTAGATGGACAAGAGAGTCGGGAAGTTGAAGTTACTGTTGAAGCTACTGTTGAATCTGAGCATTCAAAGAATAGTGCTGAAGACAGTATAGCTGAGAAATATGTGGAGCGAAGTGCAGAAGATGGTATAGCTGAGAAATATGTGGAGAAAAATGCAGAAGACGGTATAGCTGAGAAATATGTGGAGAAAAATGCAGAAGACGGTATAACTGAGAAATCAGTGGAGAATAGCCCAGAAGACAATCTAACTGAGAAATCTGTGGAAAACAGCGCAGAAGACAGTATAACTGAGAAATCTGTGGAGAATAGTGCAGAAGACAGTATAACTGAGAAATCTGTGGTTGAAAGCATTACTGATGTTGCTGAATCAGAGCAGGATCAGTGCGTTGATGTTGAGCACCAAAACAGTGCATTTAGTGCTGAATCTGAGGTAAATCAGTCTATTAATGATGAAAATGAGATTGAAGGTGAAAGAAAGTTGAATTTGGTTACAGATGTAAAAGAAAACCAGGTCAGTGATAATGATATGGACTTAAGTCAAAGTAATGAATCAGTGGCATCAAAAGAAAACTCATCAAGAATGGAAATGGAGGAGAACTCAGATACACATTCCACCCCATGCAATGAATATGCCAATGGTTTGCCTCCTAATAATGCTCAGGACAATGCTTCAGAAATTGGTGATGTTCAAAACACATCTGAACAAAACAGCCTCCCTACAGATGCTGGAAAGCCTGGAATGAGCAGGATTGAAGGTCCATCTTCTGATGCTGAAACTGCCAAGAGTCTTTTTGGTTTGAATGATAATGATGCGATGGCACATCCAACAAAGGTGCAGTTGGAAGCGGAGGCTGCTGATGTCAAACATTTGTCGAGTCTTGAAGCTGAAGCTGAAGCAGATGAAAGTACTGTTAACATCAGTGAAAACACATCTGAAGAAATTCAAGTTTCTGAAGTGTTAGACCAAGCAGTTGAAGATATGAGAACTGAAACTGTGGTTGAAACTGATGATGTTGAAGAACTTACCAAGCCAGATGCCAGCCCTCTTGTGACTGATATAACTCCAAGTTCCCTGGTTAAAGAAATAATGGCTGATTCCACACCTGAGTCTGTAAAAAGAATGTCTACTTCCTCAAGTGATGAGTTGGGCATTTCAGCTCAACAAAACAGCTTGGTTGGTGAAGCCCTCCCAGTCGAGGTGAAAGTTTCTCAGAATGGACATATTTTTAAAGCAGAGGTTTCAAATGACTGTGTTATTTCTAATGAAAGAAACTTAAATTGCATGGAGGACAATCTACAAGGTAAAAATAAAGATTCATCTATTTGCATTGATGGTTTTGAGAAAATGCATCAAGAAATAGAAGACGGAGGTGCAGTTAGCAGGGAAGACTCTGGGACATCATCTCCTGAAGCCTGTGTTGATGCTTCTGATTGCCAAGATGAAGTCGTTGAGGTGGTGAAAAGGCCATTCTACTACCTGATAAGAATTCCTCGATATGATGATGATGAAAATTTGAGAGAACAGGTTCAATATGCCAAGTCTCAGGTTGATGAGAAGACCAAAAGTCGGGATCTCATTCGAGTGGAAATGCAGGAGAGGAAGGTAGGAATTCTCTTATAACTTCTCTGGAAATATTTGTAGTTGTATTAATTTATTTAATATTGCTGAAGTGCTTCTACGATTTATCTAATATTGGTAAAATGCTTCTATTATTAGGCCATTTGTAATGAGTATGGCGATCTTCTCAATTCTGCCAAATCAGAAGAAGTTGCAGCCCGTGAATTACTAAAAGCCAAACGTAAGGAAATAGAATCTGTTGTAAATGTGATTAACAAAGTGAAAAGTGCTTCTTCCATTGAGGATATTGATGGCAAGGTACCCCAAAACCGCCCCTTTCTCTTGGATTTTCATTTTAGAAGTTTTTCGTTGTGTAAAAATTTATTTGGTTTTAATTAATTGTCCAGATACGTAGTATGGAACACATGATACAACATGAAACCCTGCCATTAAAGGAAGAAAAGAATTATCTTCGAGAGATGAAGCAGTTGAAGCAAATTCGTGGAGAAATATCTTCTACCTTGGGTAAGCAAGAGGATGTTCAAGAGGCCATAGATCAGAAAGAACATGTTGAAGAGCGCCTGAAGGTATTATGTTATAATCAATTTTTTGGTTTATTCCTTTTTATGAATAAATTATGAGATCTTTTATTGCTATGTTTATTGAGGCGTTAGGGATGTGTTATTGCTTTTTTATTGAGGCATTTTATATTTATTGAGGATTGGATAGCTTATTATGTTTGATTCTCTGCCTCAGCTTTTGAGGAAAGAAGCAGATCTGTTGAGAGAAAAAGTTCTCAAAGCTGAAGCTTCAACAAAAATTGCTAGGAAGAGATATCATGACGAAAATGCTAAGTTGTATGAATTGATCAACCAGTTCAGAGCTGCAGACAACATTCGTCAAGAAGCATATGCACATCTTCAGAGTTTGAGGAAACGATCTTATGAAAAGGTATCGTTTGTATTGTTTCTATACTTGGACTGAGATGTTTTTAAATGTATATTTACAGTTGGTATTGTGCAAATTTTATAACATTGTGTTGATGAAGATTTTTTTATCATCGAGGAGAGAATATCACACTTATATTTTTCATCTTACCACTATTACTCCAATCCTCAGAATAAACACTTTTGGAAATTCAAAGATGATGTGAAGGCGGCTTATGATTTAGCATCCGAGGGACATAGGGAGGAACTCCAACAATTTTGTATTAACCAGGTGAGTTAATGCTCTACTTTATTTCTGTTGCTTAGTTCTGGTAAATCAGCTCTGATTATGAACTTAAAAATTGACAATGTAGGTGGAGACAATTATGGAACTATGGAACAACAATGATGAGTTCCGGAAAGAATACACCAGATGCAACATGAGGAGTACTGTGAGGAGACTGCAGACATTAGATGGTCGTTCACTTGGTCCTGATGAGGAGCCACTGTTATTACCTACTTTGGTTATTGAAAGAGTGGCCAAGGACAACACTGTATCTTCTACTTCTAATCTTGAAGGAGAAAAAACAGTAGCACCTATGGAGCTGGAGAAGACGGATACTAAAGCCCCTGCAAAAGTTGTGGAGCCAAATAACCAAACAGTTAAATCTAAAAAACAAAAACCAGCAAAACATGCTCCTGTGGAAAATGGCTTGCTTACGGCTATTGGCAGGAATGAGATTGAGAAAGCTGTTGTTTCTGACACGAATGAGATTGAAAATTTGGGGCAGGTGGAGCCTAAGAAATCAAAAGAGGAGGAGTTGGCCAGGAAGGCTGATGAATTGAGAAAGGCTGAAGAGGCTGCTATATTGAAAGAACAAAAGCGGTTGGAGGAGAAGGCCAAAGCCAAAGAAGCAATGGAGAGAAAGAAAAGAATTGCAGATAAGGCCCAAGCTAGGGCTGCACTTAGAGCACAGAAGGAAGCTGAGCAAAAAGAGAAGGTAATATTCATTCTCAACTGTTGTCTGCACGTAATTCGTAAAAATTTCTTGATGGTGATTCATCTTATTGGGAATGACTCATTAGGATATATATATATATATATATTTTTTTTTTTAAAATCCAGGAAAGGGAAAAAAAGGCAAAAAAGAAGGAGAAAAAGAAGGCATTAGCAGATGATGCTTGTAGTTTTAATGAAGGAGAACCTTCTCCAGTTTCTGAAACTCCAACTGAAACCAATGTTCCTGAAATTCCAGACAAGCCAGCATCTATGACAGTTGCAAAGAGAACTCAAAAGCCTTCTCAATTCACTAAGCAGACAAAGTCAAAATCTCTGCCTCCACCACTTCGCAATCGGAGTAAGAGAAGAATGCAAACCTGGATGTGGATCCTTCTTACTGCATTTTTCGTTCTTGCCTTATTTTTAATAGGGAACGGCAGCGTCCGTCTACAGTGGTTTGGTTTCTAACTAAATATAATTATGCTTGCTTTTTTAAGTAGATAATCTATATAGGATATGGACGGGATATAGTCTGAATAGATATTTTAGGCAATTCTTTATTTCAGTTTGCATTTATTTAATCAACTATAAGTGGGGTTTCACATACACAGCTGCTAGATTGGTTCACTATATATGGTCATATGGATATTACATTTTATGATATTGGTTCATTTGGTGTGATGTATATGAATGGAATAAGTAGAATGATTGATTTATATCGGTCTCTATTTGTGTTTGCTAGTGTGTAATGTGATTCTTACTGGTTTTGATAAGAAGTGATTTGTATTTGCTTAATTGTTGAATTTTGGTAAGTTTTCTTGTGCATTCTCTTCATTGAGCTATGTCATCCTTATGGTCTAATTTGGCTCGGGAACTTGATGTCAATGTTTTATACCATTCTGAGTCTGAAGTCAAGGGCCAAATCATACCATATTCCTTCATTCTTCATTCATTGGATAATGAAGGAAGGTTACATCGTTGTTAAAAACAAAAATGAAGGTAACATTTTCTTTTTTTAAAATCAATTGGAAAGAGCAATTATTTCATGGTCAATTCCTCAATCCACCCATTGGAACTTAGGCTAGGCCCATTAAGGTTTGTTACTATTTGGATTAGATTTCGCTATACTTACTAGGTAATTTTATTTTAATCTAGCATATTAATTAAGTATCGTGTAAGAAATGGAAATGAAAGATACAAGTTTGTAGAGTGTTTTGTAGTTGCAAATGACTAATCACAAAATCAAGCAAAATCTCCTTCTGTCTGTGGATATGGCTAAATGATCCAATGTTATTAATACGTTTAATATAAATAAATTTGAAACAACAGCTGATAGGAACCAAAAGTGACCAGAACATAGACCCAATTTAAAAGCAGTCCGTACGAGAGAAGTCACATGGGATGGGGAGTGGTTTATGTACTGTATCATAGGCCCACAACACAATGAGGGGACCAACATAAGTTACGGAGTTAAGTTTGAGAATCGTCTTTTCCACCTATCAGATTCAGAGTGCCTAAATAATGGAATCAGCGTTTTCATATTTTATATATGAAGGGGGTTCAGTAATTATTACATTTTTTGTTTATGTAATTCAACAAATATCATATCATCCATATTTTTGGTTCAGACTACCAAATAATATCAACCATATTAACCGTGTTTCATTTTCCTCAACTTTGCCACTTTTATGACCAATCACCAATCGAATTGATATTTAATTTAAACTTAAAGTTAAGTTAAGTCTCTCTCTCTCTCTTCTCTCTCTCTCTCTCTCTCTCTCTCTCTCTCTCTCTCTCTCTCTCTCTCTCTCTCTCTCTCTCTCTCTCTCTCTCTCTCTCTATATATATATATAGATATATGTATTTCTGTCAATTAATTATTATTTTTGTATTTTGATTATATTAACATTTTCAAAAAACATAAATAAAATAATTGTTTTAAAATTAAATTTGCATCATTTTTTTAGTTTAATTATTTGCTTTTTAAATATACACTTCTACTAATTTTTTTTACCAATAATTATAGTATAAATCAACTATTAATCATCAATTTTCAAACAGTTAAGCTAAATACATTAATTTTTTTTTAAGTGAGACTATTCCGTGGGAAAAGAGCAAAGAGTATGCAATTTGATTGAAAGATTAGTTTTAAGTTTAATGTATTATTATCCCAATATATTAGGGATATTTTTTTAAAGTTTGACCATAGAAATTATAAAAGACTTATAATTAATTACATTTAGGTAAAAGTTACGCAACTAATAATATTCTTCATTCTGGTTAAAAAGTAAAAACCATCTTCTTCAAATCTACTACTACGCAACTAAGATTTTTCATTGTTCAGTATTTCGTTATTAATCGTGATCATCATCCATTAATTAAAACTAATTAATAATAATGGGGAAATGTTTGAAGGTTGAAGAAGCACCTAGACCCGACCCACCCACCCATATAAAAACAAAACGGTACAAGTACTTGCTAGTAGGTGAAAGTGTTTAGCAGGCAATAAAAGTGAGTTGAGTCCAAGATCCAACCAAATGCATCGTACTTGATCCAGCTGGTTCCCACCACCTCTGTCCGGACGATAAAGCCACCACCACCACCTCCTCCACCTCCACCACATTACTCATTACGGGACAAAATCGTACTCACACAACTGTGCTCTGCATGACTTTTTAACTCCACTTCTAGGGTTGTTTTCGTCATTTACCATTTATTTATTATTTTTTAAAAAATAACATGTAATAAAATTGTAAACGCGGTGTGCGGGAAAGTAATAGATAGGCATTAGCCAATTACGTGGCGTCAAAGATTCAGACGCCGTTTCTACACGGACAGTCTAATTATTGTCTATAAAATATTACTACTTTATGCTTAACTGGTAACAATATTACTAATTTTTCTTTTTATCTTTATTTCTTTAAACAAAATTAGAACAATTTATTATAAACATATCAACGTTTTCTAACAAATCTATACATAATTTAAAAATAATAATTACACTTTTTAGCAAACTACATAAAGATTATATTACTCGCAGAAAAAAAAAAAATCATATTTTATGCCTCTTCTTGTTATCATTTTGGGTCAATTTGTCTACATAAAAAAAAGGAAGAGACCATTAATTACTACTAATTATTTTTTTTTTAGAAAAACTAATTATTCTTTTCTAATAGACCAATAGTGGCAAGCAATTGATTGTTTAACCTATTTTCAAGGATGTAATCTTGATTCCTTTAAAAAAAAAGTTGCAATCTTTATTTTAAATAGGATGTGATAATAATGCATTAAAAAAAAGACTTAAATCTATTTTTATCGTGTTTAATACTAATTAATATAATTAATGCACAAATAACAACTTATCTATGCAAATCCTTAAACTTGTCATTTGTATAATGAGAACACAACTTAGAAAAAGAAAGGTGTATAAAGTCAAACATTGAGTTTGACTTATTCTACATGTATCTAAAATTTCTTTTTTTTTTTGCTATATATTGTTTGAAAATAAAATAAATTAATTTGTAAATATAAAAACTTAATTCATAGAACTAATAAGTCAATTGTGGTTAACTTACTAAAAATATTAGATTTGATGACCGCAGGCAACAAATGTAATATTTTTCATATTAATAAATCAACCTTAATTCTTGTTAATCATAATTATAATGTTTGCATTCGAATTTTTATGTATTTAATGATTAATGGTTTGACTAATTTCAGTTCATAATTAAAATGATAAATCTTTGTGGAGAAAAACATTTTGAAGTAGATTTTTAATATTTTAATAAGTAATATTAAACAAGTATATCTTACTTAAATTTGACTTAGGATTGTTAAAGAAGGAATGAATTAAGAAGCTTTAAAAAAAAGCCCAATTTTTAACTGTTCCAAGTTGGAAAGAATAATAAAAAGGGATATATTGTGAGGTAGCTTCGTTGGAAGTTCTCTGTTATTTATTTTAAAAAATTACAACTCATTTGCAATTGCAAATCACTTCCCAAAGGACTGGATGGAGGGCTATTATTGTCATTTTGTTTCTCGTACGAACATCGCCCACTTGAATATATCTCTGCTTCTTAAATTTTTTATTCTTTTTACCCCAAAATTAAACATATAATTTAAACTAACCATTCCAATTTGGTTTGAAAGAAATTGAGTCGATGTTTAATTTTGCATAATTGTAAAGTTTGGTAATTTCTTAATTAATACTTGACAAATTTAACAATTTTTTTAAATGGTAAAAGATTCATCGAATAAAATTAGTTACTTGTATTAAACACTTGTTCACTAATCATTTATTTTAAAGTGGTTTCTAGGAGCCGCGTTATTTTTCTTTGTGTCGATTAAAATTCTTTAACTACCTTGTCTTGTATTTTTGCAAGTTTTTTTTATTGATATCGATTGGTTGTAGTTTTTCAAAATAATTTTATGATCTAATGTTTAAACATCTTAAGTTACCTGATCATTATTTTTAGTCCAACATTGAAAAAGCTCAATCCTATTGGAATCTCATCATTGATCATTGGCTGTTACGGGAGAATTGTCCTTGGATAATGACAGTTTAGAGGAGCTGAAATAGTTAACAACGTTGGAGGAATAACTAATTGTAAGTAGCAATATCTTCTTTTAAGAGAAGATGTCTTATACATCTCTAAAATTCACTAAAAACTGCCCCACATTCCATAGGGTAAATGTGAATCCAATAATTTGAGCAATGCTATTGGTCCTCCAATGGTAGAGGCTCTCTCATCAAGGGAAACACTTTCATGAGTTGAAGGGAAGAGCTTTCTTTCACTTATTTTTGAGATATATTCACAACTATTGGCTTCAAGTAATTCATGTGGTGGGACTTATTATTTCATCACTTAGCAACTTAAAATCGCACTTATTAGAGAAAAATAAAATATAAATTTAGAATGGAGTAAATAAATGTTATTAAAAACGTTATGTATAATTGCATTAATTCCATTTCTTATTTGGATTGAAGGTAGTCACCGTGTTCTTATTACCGTTGGATTACTATTCGGTTTATTCTTCTATTATAAAACCATACTATCGACTAAATTTTTATTTTTTTTTATTTTGTTAATGAAATCATGTAATTAATTAAATTAAATTAAATTAATTTTTGTGTTGGTCGTAAATACATAGTAGTTTGGTATATTTATTTTTGGACGTATAGTTTTGGAAAAGAGAAGAAAATTTTTGAGTTAATTAGGAAGGAAGAGTCTTGGATTCTTCGTTTTGTCCGTGGGCGGCCCTTATCCTTCAACTATTAACCCTAACTTTGCTTTAATTTACGATTTATGCCAAAACCACCGAAAACATATTTTTGTTAGGACAGGAAAAGGTTAAGCCAAAGCAAAATATTATAGTACTTAATATTTATAATATTTGAGGGAAAAAAAATTAAAGTAAAAAAAAGAAGGAAAGCTTGTGGAAAGACGTTTTCTTCTTCTTCCTCGTCTTCTTCTTCCATTCCATTTCATCTGTGTTGTGTCAAAGAAGAAATAACTGTTTTGGAGATTAACTTTCAGTCTGTTTGTTACCAGATTTGAAGAATATTTTCCTTTTTCTCTGATTTACTTCGGAGCTCTTTGTTCGGCTTTTTGTTCTACTTCTGCTACTTGTTTATTTTTTACATATTTCCGGCGACCGCCTTTCTTGACGGCTTGTTCTGTGAAGGAAGCTGTAGATCTGAGGTGGAGGAGAGATTTAATATTGTTTTAAAGGTCGGATTTGATAAATTTAGGCGCGAGATGAGGAGTGTTGTGTGAAGAAGGTATGGAATTCGTTTTCCTAGATTTGTGCAGTTATATTAGAATAGAGTTTTTTGCTAATTAGATTGGAATTTATTTTCATTTACTATATATATGCTATTAGATATATTAGAATTTAACCGTTTTCTTACCTGTTTTGGGACTAAAATGAATCTTTGCGTGAAAATAACTAAGAAATACTACTTGATACCAACTGAAGAAGAAGTAGTATTTTGGTTACAAGCTTTGACTTGTTATGTGGACTTCTTATATTTTGATTATCGTTTTCGAATTCACTTTCCTGTCTTTCTGATCTTTTTCTGATAAGCTATGCGGTTTAAAATTTGAGTTTTCAAATGTTTTTTTGGGTTTAATTTTGTTTCGATTTTTTTTTTTTTTTTGGTTGATGAATAGGTTTGTTTGGGAGGCTGAGTGTTTCTTGGAGATATGGAGGAGGTAGGTACGCAGATTGCTCCTCCAATATTCATCCATCAAGCGCTTTCTGGGCGATTCTGTGATGCAACTTCTATGGCCAAAAAGCGCGATCTCTCTTATCAGGCGCCCAATTTTCAGCATCACCGCTTTGTTCAAAATCCTGGAGATAACTGGAACCCTAAGGCATGGGATTGGGATAGTGTCAGGTTTGTTGCCAAACCCTTGGATGCTGACATCAACAACAACATTTTGCAATTGGGAACTGCGCCCTCTGAGTTGAACAAGAAGAAAGTGGAAGTTTCGGGTAATCATTTGTCCTCAAAAAAGGCAGCTTCCCCTGTGGATGAAGATGATGGACTTCGGTTGAATCTTGCCGGTGGCTTGAATTCTGTAGAGGAGCCTGTGTCTAGACCCAACAAAAGAGTCCGTTCTGGATCTCCTGGCACAGCTACCTATCCAATGTGTCAGGTAGATAACTGCAAGGAAGATCTTTCAAATGCAAAGGACTATCATCGCCGCCATAAAGTGTGCGAGGTTCATAGCAAATCCACTAGAGCTCTAGTTGGGAAGCAGATGCAGAGGTTTTGTCAACAGTGTAGCAGGTCTTCATTTCTTCTCTCATCTATTTTTATCCTTGAACATCTGTATTGTATTTTTGTTCCTCACATATTCTTATTTTTAACTTTAGCTAGCCAGTATTGTTTTTATCCCCCTGATCTCTGATACTTTTGGTTGGTTCCTTGATTTGGATATATTACTTTTATATTCATCATGCTTTCATCCTTTCACGCGTGCTTAGTTGAACTCACTCTCAATCATACTTGTCGTTTCTCCAGGTTTCATCCTCTTTCTGAGTTTGATGAGGGGAAGAGAAGTTGCAGGCGTAGGCTTGCTGGACACAATCGACGGAGGAGGAAAACTCAACCTGAAGATGTAACCTCACGGCTACTTCTCCCTGGAAATCTTGATACTACCAATAGTGCAAATTTAGACATAGTTAATTTGCTCACTGCTTTGGCACGCGCTCAAGGTGAGGGATTTGAAATGAATTCAATTTTCCGTTTCTTCTTCGATTGCTTAATTTGGTTTTTAAATACTTTAGGGAAGAATGAGGACAAAAGTATCAATATATCATCACTGCCAGATAAGGACCAACTTATTCGCATTCTTAACAAGATAAATTCATTACCTTTGCCTATGGATCTGGCCGCAAAGCTGTCAAACATTATAAGCTTAAATAGGAAAAATACTGCTCAACTATCATCAGAACAACAAAAATTACTGCAGGGAACCGGATCATCACAATCAACCGTGGATTTGCTTGCTGTTCTCTCAGCAACTTTGGCAGCATCTGCGCCAGATGCTCTCGCATTTCTATCTCAAAGAAGCAGCCAGAGCAGTGACAGTGAGAAATCTAAGTCGAATTGCCTTGATCAAGCTACAGGTCCTAATATGCAGAAGAGACCCATAGTAGATTTCCCTTCTGTGGGTGGTGAGAGAAGTAGTAGCTGTTACCGGTCTCCTGCTGAAGATTCAGGTTGCCAGAGAAAAGAAAATTTCCCTAATTTGCCGTTACAGCTATTTAGCTCCTCACCGGATAATGATAGCCCACCACAGCTGGCATCTTCTAGAAAATATTTCTCCTCTGACAGCAGTAATCCAAGTGAAGGTCAATCTCCATCATCATCTCCTCCAGTTGTGAGGAAATTGTTTCCGCTTCAGAGTACAACGGAGACTGTGAAGTCTGAGAAGACTTCAGTCAGTAGAGAGGTCAATGGCAATGCTGAAGGTAGCCGGACTCACGGATGTTTTTTGCCACTTGAACTCTTTAAAGGTTCAAATGCAGGTGCTGATCAAAGTTCATTTCAAAGTTTTCCATATCAAGCTGGATATACATCTTCCTCTGGGTCAGATCACTCACCTTCTAGTCAGAACTCTGATGCTCAGGTACATGCTGCTTTTGTATTGTGGTTGAGTACTATTTTTTGCTTTAATCCGGTTCTTTGTATGTAATTGATTTCATGTTATATTATGTAATTATATTTCTGTTGCTTCATGCTTGCTCCACAGGATCGCACTGGGCGAATAATCTTCAAACTATTTGACAAAGATCCTAGTCATTTCCCTGGGAAACTGCGAACACAGGTTAGTTTATGGTATATATATATATTTTTTATTATCATGGGCAGGTGGGGGTGGAGATGTAGTTGTAGTATTTATTTCTAATGTAAACCTTGTAGTCATCAATCCACTTTGGTTTCAGATCTACAATTGGCTTTCTAACAGTCCGTCTGAAATGGAGAGCTACATAAGGCCTGGTTGTGTGGTCCTATCAATTTATTTATCGATGTCATCTGCCGCATGGGAACGAGTGAGTAAACTTTTGCAGAAAATATTTGAGATTTTAGTAGTGCTATATGCTGACCATTTGCAGGGTGTGCTTGATCCTTGCAGTTTGAAAGAAATCTGCTCCAGCAAGTCGATTCATTGGTTGAAGATTCAGATTCTGATTTTTGGAGAAGTGGACGATTTTTATTATGTACAGGCAGGCGACTGGCATCACATATAGGTGGTATGTGTAAAAGATGTTCATCACACCACATCTGTATCATGTTACTGTTTGTCCTGGTTCAATTTTGTTTTCTTGTTTATTTTCTCTTTTGTGATTTTTTCCTTTTTTATTATATAACGATAAAACCCACGGGATGAAGTCTCAATTTATCTTGCAATTTTGAAAAAGAAATTCACTAGTGTTTATGTGAAGTATGAGATTATGGGGCATTATTTTAAATTTTAAATTATGAACATTCAGGAAAGGTTCGTTTGTCCAAGTCTTGGAGAACATGGAGTTCCCCCGAGTTGCACTTAGTGTCCCCCGTGGCAGTTGTTGGTGGGCAAGAGACTTCTCTATTATTGAAGGGAAGGAATCTAACTAATCCAGGCACCAAGTAAGCTTGTTCTCCAGCATGATGTTGTTTGTTGAATTATATCTGTGATGAATAAATCTCATTCATGGTTCATGCAGGATTCATTGTACTTACATGGGAGGGTACACATCAAAGGAAATCACAGGATCAACTTCCCCACGAGCTATGTATGATGAGATAAACTTGAATGGTTTTACAATTCATGGTGCGTCTTCAAGTAATCTAGGTCGCTGTTTCATTGAAGTAAGTCTTCAAGACTTTTAGTGTATATTTGAAATTTATAAATGTTCAAATAGAATATTTGAGGTTAATAAATGTGGCAACCGTCAATATTATAAACAGGTGGAAAATGGTTTCAAGGGCAACAGTTTTCCTGTAATAGTAGCTGATGCTACAATCTGTAGAGAACTGAGACTACTTGAATCCGAGTTGGATGAAGAGGTTAAGGACTGTGATATTATTTCTGAGGAACAAGCCCAATGTTTGGATCGACCTAGGTCGAGGGAGGAGGTTTTGCACTTTTTGAATGAACTTGGATGGCTGTTCCAAAGGAAAGCGTCTTCCATATTTGAGCTTCCAGATTTTTCACTCAGCCGATTCAAATTTTTGCTCATTTTCTCAGTCGAAAGAGATTATTGTGCGTTGGTAAAAACAGTTCTAGACATGCTGGTGGAAAGGAACTTGGACATGAATGGCCTTTCTAAGGAGTCATTGCAGATGCTATCTGATGTTCAGCTGGTGAACCGAGCTGTGAAGAGGAGGTGCAGGAAAATGGTGGACTTGCTTATCCATTATTCTATTAGCAGCAGTCACATCTCTGCTAAGAGTTATATTTTCCCACCAAATCTTCCAGGTCCTGGTGGGATCACATCTCTACATTTGGCTGCTTGTATATCAGGATGCGATGATTTGGTGGATGCTTTGACAAATGATCCACAAGAGGTAATTATTCTATCTTATTTTGCTCTTTGTGCTACATCGCTCACTTACAAACTTTGCTTGCTCTTATTTTCCTCATGTGCATTGTGGCTGCGGAGGGTGAAATTAATGTTAGAAAAAGGAATTATTTCATTCTGGTTCCCCTTGCATTCTCTGTAAATGCTTTCAAGAATCATTGTGTAAAAATTTTCTCTTTGCCCTGCAGATTGGTTTGTCCTGTTGGGATTCTCTTCTGGATGCAAATGGCCAGCCTCCTTGTGCTTATGCTAATATGACAAATAACCACTCTTATAACACTCTGGTGGTGCGTAAGCTTGCTGACAGAAGAAATAGTCAAGTATCTTTGACCATTCGAAATGAGATTGGACAGCCATTATCATCACGGATGACTTTTGACTTTCAGCAAGGGCGTAGATCTTGTGCAAAATGTGCCACTGTGGCAGCAAGATGCAACAGGAAGATTATGGGTTCGCAGGGCCTGCTTCAGCGTCCCTACATCCACTCAATGCTTGCCATTGCTGCTGTTTGTGTTTGTGTCTGCCTATGCTTCCGAGGTGCTCCTAACATTGGCTTAATTGCTCCCTTCAAGTGGGAGAATTTAGAATATGGCACCATATAAATGCTAAACGGGAATCTTTTTTATGGAGAAAAACATAAGGTGGTTGAAGAAATGAACTTGCCTTCTTATAATGCAGTTATACAATTGAACAGAAAATGAGGTTAACAGGTATAAATGGTTTCCACGATGGGCGGAGTAGAGTTGGAAGTTGATTCAACTGCCAGTATGGCATAAAAATGCAGTCTGCTGTTAGTGAACTGTCTCCTCTGATGTTATAGGTTATATGCCCTTCTGCACGCCAGTTTATTGTTTTGGGAAAAGGACATTTCCGAATTGTTTAAATCTTTGGCCTCAGGAGACCGGGAACAGGATAACTAGTGGATGCAAGATGCAGGAGAAATCTGAAGGATTTATTAGGTTAGGCCTTGAATTGAAAGAGAAGCAGCAGACCAACAGCCAGCGAAAGAAAATAGTGTCTAGAGGATAATTTATATTTCAGTTTCTTCCATTTTGATTTTATTTTGCCATTTTCTTTCTTACAATTGAAGAATCTATGAGGGGATTGCTGACAATGTATTTGATTTCTCACTGTAAAGTTGATCATTAGGAACACGTTTACGTAACTAAAATATTGTATTGCCAAATAGTGAAATATTTATTAAATTATATTGAGAATAACAGGATGCTTTCATCCATTTTAATATTTCAAAATTGAACTTGAGATTGTTCCATTGCTTCTGTAAATTACAATTTACGAAATTAATTATGGGTTAAACATGATTTGATTAAGAATGATAAACAATTAAATTAAATTGAAATTCTAAAACAATAGTTGGAATGTTCCAATTGAATTTGTATTTGTTACCTATTGAAAACGATGCTACCAATATCTGAGAAGACCGCTATATAACAGCCCCACTCCATTTTAATCCACATCAAAACCAATTTTAGATTTTTTTAAAAAAAAAAAAATAAAATGGTCAATGAATTGTAGGCATTAATCAATAATAACGACTTTAACTACAATGCATGTCCTGATTATTACGTGAAGAGGATCCTTCTCTGCTCTGCAAGCCGACAAGTAGTATTTGAGTTGTGTTTTTGGGATTTGAAAAGGTTGCTGTTTCACAAGGAGTTCCAAGATTTACCGTTAAGTAATTAAGATTTAAAAACCTGACCTCAAACTCTAATAATCTGAGTTAGAGATCCTTTGAAAACAAAACATAATATGATATATTAATTTACTATACAAACTAGCCGAATCCTAAAAGATTCTATCGAATTAAGTATTATTGCTCAGAACAACCTTAACCTATATATAATGTTTTGTAAACTATAAATAATACAAATAATATCTAATTGTTACCGAAAAGAGTTAAACTTTTTCAAACAACTGACTTTGGGAAACATAATGTGACAAGCATTCTATGCTCTATTAGTATAAAGAAATCAAGAGCTTAGAGGCATATTTATGCATTTAGGAATTAGGATTGTGGCATAGATGGAATGCCTACAAAAATGTGGCAACATTTATCCCTTACGCATACTAAACACAGAATACGTTATTTAGTTTAATCACAGGTCCAATCCCAAATTCAATATACAAATAATAATACAAGCTTAATTTACATTTATAATCAACCTATTTGCAACTGAATTATCCAGTTATTTAAGCAAGTAATTAACACCAATTAATGCATATTTATAATTTCAAATATATATCAACCCTTCACAATATAGATAAAGCCTTACTAATCATTCATCCGTTTCTTTTTTCTTTTGCTTTTCTATTTTGTTCCACTCGAGTCTCGAGGTCTTCTAGGACGTCTGCCTCTACCAATACTTTGTATAAAGGCTTCACCAAAACCTTCTCCAATCCCTTCGATAAGTCCTCCGATGAACTGAACGATGACCTGAGAAGCTAGCTTAGCTGCCGTTCCGAGCATGCTAGGACTTGCTACTTTGATACCATTAGCATGAAGACCATTTATCATGTTCTTTGCACATACTGCATGCAGATGGTACTCACATACCGTGCACCGGTACATTCGGCCAGATCGTTTAGACCGTTTGCATTCTCCGCAGACAACTCCGGCGGCTGATGATGATGAATCGCCATTTAGTAAACTAGCCATAAAAGCTGAAGGTAGGAGTTTAAGTGGGTGTGGATGTACTGAAATGTTTATTTCATTAGAAAGCATAGCACAACATGGATGCATTTGATAACTACAAGCGTTGCATCTAAAACTGTATCCTTTTGTGGGTTTCCCACAAACATCACATTTCGATTTCAAAATCCCGCCTTTGCCTACACAATACACGTAAGCGAGTATTAGTGTTTTTCACTAGAACAGCTGCGATATATAGTTTGTAAAAATAAGTCAGACGATGAGGCTATTAGTGTTTTTCACGCGAAGAAACACGTTAATATAAACTTTTATATATATATATATATAAAAAAAAAGATTTAATAATGGACCTGATTTGGAAGAGAAGAAGAGTTGATGTTGCATATGTAAAGGATGAGCCTTAAGTAGCCTAGGAGCCAAACCACAAAACTCATGTAGCTGAAAATCACATAGTTGACAAGTGAATCTCTTGCCGGAGCCATACTCTTTGCAACCTGCACAGGTGAAAAGTTCAGGCAACTCCACCTGATACAACCGGTGAGGGTGACCGGCATGATTTAATTCTTCTCCAAATACAAGGTCAGGGGAGGCAGGGAATTCGATCAAAGATGGACTCTTTGGTAATTGCATTGAAGAAGGTGACTTTTTCAACGGAAATGAACTCATCTTCTTCAGTGGAAATTTGGTTGTATTCATTATTATTTATTTTTATCTCGTTAGGATATAATTTCTGAATATTAGAGTTGGTTCTGCAAATTTGCTCCGCAGAAGCAGAATATTTATTTTGCTGGAAAGTAAGGGCAGGGCAGGGCAGCCACTATTGATCATATTGCATGTGCCATTTCAGTACTGCTCCATTAAAAATATTTGTAATTAGAAAAAAAAAAAATTCGCAATCTAATAGCAATTATACGTTTTATAAAATTCTTTTAAACATTATATTAAAAAAAATAAAAAAAAAATCATGCAACGTAATGTTACATTATTATAGGTTTATCGAATCTTACCTAAAAGCATTGATTTTATTGAATATAAATTATATGATAAGGATATGTTCAATAAATTAGCATAATCATCTAGAAATAAGAAAAGAAATCAAGAAATTTAATGGAATTATAAGGGAAAATGGGGATTGGGGAAAAGAAATAATTATGAATATGGGTGATGTTCCTTAGAAGCCAAGCAGAGGGATTCCTTGCATGGAAAAAAAAGAGGATACCCATTGCAGAAAAGTCAAGGTTTCTTTTATCTTATAGTTCATGCAAATGATACGTAACAAGCTTTTTAGGTTTTTCCCACTCAAATTTTCCAAATCCTCCAACAATATTCGATTCTAAAGGGAAATTGGCGCCCTTTTTCATTTTCCACATTATAGAAAATACTAGAGATTGAGAAAGAGATGTCCACTCGTTAATTACTCTTAAATAATGGATTATCTTGTAATTAAATGTAGGGCTGCTTAATTGCTTCTTCTTATTATTATTAAATTAAGCATCTTTTAACAGTCTTGCTTTCAAAATCATTTTGACAAAAAGGACTCATTGATACCCAATTATTGGTTTGTTTTGACAGAGTAATTAAGTAAACGTGCAAAACTGGATGGAAAAAGAAGGCAAATTAATTGCATATTCGTTAGTACATAGTAATTATCTTAAGGCTTCTTGATTTGGGAAATTTTAGTTAAGTTTCTATCAAGTCTTGGAATGTGCTTGATTGGGTCTGATTTGATTTGAGAGTTATGATATTACCCACCACTTACCTCATTCTTTCATGGGTTTCTAGATGGATTTTCATGGCCTTGAAGATGAAATCCACAAGTGTTGGTGGTTGGACAGATTATCTCTTGGCTTGCTTTTCTTAAAAAGAGTTCAATAGAATATTGTATGTTGCTTAACAAGCTCTGTGTACCCCAAAATCTGGGAATCAATACGTTTTAGTTATAAAAGAAGACTCAATTTAGGGCATGTTGTAGGGAAGGCGACTCTTATAAAATAATTTGTATCTTGAAACATATGAAGATGGTGGTCATCCTATTAATTTTTGGTTAAACTTTTAGTGTAAAAAAAAAGAACTGTAACTAACTTACCTAATTTGGAAATTACCAGTAGAGTTTCGTTTGAACTGAAGTAGGCCATTGGGAAGGATTAAGCCCAATAAACCTTGTTCCAAAAGCCACAAAATCAGCATAGAGAAATCCAAAGAAAGGATAGGAAGGCCCAAGATCTGTACAGCTAGCCTGCCGACAGTGGAAATTTGGAGTATTGGCAAATATATTGCATCTTTCCTTTCCCTTCCACTGCCACACAAATACAATTTTGGCTTATCCCCTTTTTCTAGAAACAGACATATTACCCAAAATGTAACAAAACAGAACACTGCTATAATAATTTATGATCAAAGTTCAATTATTTATCATGTAATCATTGTAGATAATCAAATTTTGTAGGCACTTAATACCAACTTCTTCTTCAGCAAGAGATGTACTATATTTCTAAGAAAGGAAGTATCAACTTTATTTCTTAGATCTAAATTTCTCAGGTGAAATATGGCAATCAATGTTACAACCTCAATTTCTGTTAATTTAATAAATTCAGAGAGTTGGGATTTAAATGTATAGACTTTAAAGCATTAACTAAACCTCAATTTTTGGTTTATTTTTTACTAATACTAACTTTTTTAATCATTGTCAGTAGCTATAATGTTTATGTTATCACCGACACATTCTGGATGGCTAAAAATCTAATAACTAGTTTTTTTTTTTTTACCTTTTTCAATCTTATCACCTAAAGATTTCAGCTTTTACAAAAGAGTTAATTGGTAAACGATATAAAGAAACACTATGTTATTATTAAATTTAGACAGGGAATCTTAGGATTTTATTTTTTTTAATAAAAAAAAATTAGAACAAGAATATCATTCGATAATGAACTTAATTAATGAAATGAAGCTTGATAATTGGGATTTGGTAATAGTAGACCTAATTGGTCTTTCACATCACATGCTAGTGTTTCTTCTGCACCACCCAATTCTATCTGTACTTAAACTTAATTAATTATCTCAGTCTCATTATCAACTCATAACTCTTAAGTATTTTATTATTTGTTTTTCATTTTTTTAATATGGACATTAACACATGTTTATTTTTTAATTACGTCCATCCCTTAACAATTTTTTAATAGGGTACCCTTTAGTATAGCTATAGCTCCCTCTTTACGTAGTTGTCCATTGATAAGTTAACTATTTATAAAATATATTTTTAAATGCCATATTATGGGAATAATACGCATTACTTAGAAAAGTTAAATTTTTAGGAGAATGAACATTTGTGACAAAATTTTGACAGATTGAAAGGAAAATATTTGTAAATGGTGTGCATACATATTATAGTAATTTTTTCTATGATCATTTATTTGACTAATGCAATAAAAAAATAATTAAAAATAAATGGATTTCACTTATAATTATTAGTTATGAATAATTGAGGTATTATTATGCATATATTTAAAATGTTAACTTTTTTAAAACAAAATTTCTTTATATAAATCAAACGTGTAATATAAAACTTTTCTCCAACTAGATTGAAGAAAAAGAGTGTCTTTCTCTAAATAACGATTATAATGTACACAATTAATTTTGTTAATATTAAGAAAGAAACTCATTTAACGTGAACGCCGATTATATTACTCTTTAAATTGAAGGAAGAAGATCCATCTGTTTCTGTTGGGTACAGTAGGTATGTGGGATCCACTTTGTTTTCACGGTATGATTATATTAGCAACGCCAGCCTGGGTATCCAATAATTAATAGATGAAGGTCATTTTGGTAATAAAAAATAGATCAAAACCCAAACATGTAATAAACTAACCTCAAATTTCCCCCACAAAAACAAACCAATCGGTTTCCGCTTCATTCTTGTGTCGCTACGTCTAGCTATGACCCTCCTTTGACTGTTGCTTCCACTGCCCTCAGCTGCACCGCCACCGACTCGACCAAAATGAGGAAGGACTGCCCCCCGATATCCTCCGTCACCGCCGGTAAGCTATCCTTATTTTTCGAAACAAAGCCTTTAGTAGCTACATTTCTAGCTCTCGCTTTGGTCATGCTCCTCTGGAATCTGCCTCCTTATTATCAGAACCTTCTCTCCACCACCACAGTAGCTCGTTCTTGCTCTGCTGCTCCCGCTGCCGTCGCCGCTACAACCACCTTAATAGCCTCCAATGCCTCGTCATTGCCAATCACCTCTTACACTGCAGCATCAGTATCTGAACAAAAGTACGCCACCCCAGTTGTCTCTGACCCAAACAAACGGATCTTTCAGACATACGGCAGCGCCGCCGCGCTGTTTGTTCAGATGGGAGCATACCGAGGTGGCCCAAGGACTTTCGCTGTGGTAGGACTGGCTTCGAAGCCGATTCACGTGTTTGGGCATCCATGGTATAAGTGCGAGTGGATCTCCAATAACGGATCTTCAACAAAAGCCAAAGCTTATAAAATGCTTCCGGATTGGGGATACGGTCGGGTTTATACGGTGGTTGTGGTGAATTGCACTTTCCCCGTGAATCCTAACGAGGACAATGCCGGCGGGAAGCTGATGTTGCATGCTTATTATAGTGAATCTCAAAGGAAATACGAAAAATTTGTTGCTTTAGAAGAGTCACCTGGGACTTACAACGAATCCAAGTACCACCCGCCATACCAATACGAGTATTTATACTGTGGTTCTTCTTTGTATGGGAATTTAAGTGCGCTTAGAATGAGGGAATGGATGGCTTACCATGCTTGGTTCTTCGGACCCAGTTCTCATTTTGTGTTTCATGATGCGGGAGGAGTGAGTCCTGAAGTAAGGGCGGCGTTAGAACCATGGGTGAAAGCAGGGAGAGCCACAGTTCAGGACATAAGAGGTCAGGCGGAGTTTGATGGGTATTATTATAACCAATTTCTGATTGTGAATGATTGCTTGCATAGGTACCGTTATGCTGCTAATTGGACATTTTACTTTGATGTGGATGAGTATATTTATTTGCCTGATGGAAATACTCTGGAATCTGTTCTTAAAGAGTTCTCAGATTATACTCAGTTCACCATTGAACAGAATCCTATGTCCAGTATGCTCTGTTTGAATGATTCAACCCGTGACTATTCCAGGTACACTTAATTTCTAACTCAATCTTTTAGATAATTTGTTAAGTTTTGAAAATTTGAAATATGAATTTGAGTTTTGGGATTCATTTTGTCTGGAATTGAATGCTGAGTTTTAATCCAATCCATTTAAACAATCAAATGTCGGATATGACTAATAATTCAAGTTTTGAACCAATAAGCTTTATTTTTTACTGAAATGTTGCATTGCTGATGTATAAATTGAATTAGGGAATGGGGATTCGAGAAGCTGTTATTCAGGGAATCAAGAACTGGAATTCGGAGGGATAGAAAGTATGCAATACAAGCAAGGAATGCATATGCCACCGGAGTACATATGTCGGAGAATGTAGTAGGAAAGACTTTACACAAAACAGAAGATAAGATCCGTTACTATCACTACCATAACTCCATTACAGTACCGGGAGAGGTTTGCCGTAAATTTCTACCACAATCAGCCAAAAAGAAGGTTACATTACACGAGAAGCTTCCGTATGTTTATGATGAAAATATGAAGAAGCTGGCCGCTACAATTAAGGAGTTTGAGCAAAAAACCATTAGAACTGTACAGGCTTACTCATAAATAATTCATTTGTTTTTCCTTTTTGGGTTCATAATTTTGAGCCTTTACGCGTGCATATTCCAGAAATCATTCTTGAGGTTTTGCTCAAAGTTCACTCCTTCTCGTGACCCGCCACAATCCAACCACCGAATCTATATGCAGATCTATGTTTTTTGTGGTCAGAAATTGATGATAACTGGAGGACCAGAGCTCAACGTTACTTTCATTATTTATATAAAAATCATCTACAGAAGAGAGTGTTTGATATGGTTTTTGTTTTTAGTTTAGTAGTAATTAATTCTGATTCTATATTGTGTAGTATAAAAATGTTTTCTGTTTAGTAATTAATGATTTTCTTCGGATACTTATTTCTAAAATTTTGAGGCTTTACAATTTGTTTTTTAGTTGACACTTAGACTGAGTTGGTTTAATTAAACAAAGCAAGCTTGAGTTCGAGTTGAGCTATTTCTAAATGAATAGATAGTTTGGTTTTCAAAACTCGGCTGGTTCGTATTAGCCACTGAACCACTCATAGATTGTGCAAATGAATGAATAAGATATATGGAATGGGGGACAAGTTAATCAGCCCTTTTAGAATTGAGCAGTATTGTAGCAAAGCAATTATTCTTCCTTTCAAAGAACTTGTAGCATCATCTGGGCCTGGATTACTTTCCTAATATGAACTGCATAGCCCAAGATTTTTTTAATGAGGCTTGGGTTAAAATAAGGCTCAAATATCTGCAGCAGTCGGTTCTTGCTTTGCTTCAGCCTTGAGCATTGCAATAATTGATGGAGCACTTGCAGTCTCCCCAGCACTTGTATAGTCCAGGTAAATACGTTAGATGCAATTTATAAATCAAATCCAAGATTCCTCAAACCCGCCCAATTATTGATTTTTGTCTTACTCTCTGGACAATCGCTTGTCCTTCCTTGCAATTGCAAACGTTTTCTGAGGTCAGAAAGGTCATTCTGACTGCCTTATCTACTCAATATTTTCAATGAAAAGATTGATAATTGTAAGCAAATTATAGTATACTGTGTGTGTTCCCCTTTTCTTTTACAGTGCTACTTGCTATAATATATGGTATCAATCAAGCGAATATATGATATATCTCTACAAATTAAGGTGATATTGCGTCAAATCTAATGATTAGCGAAAAATATCAAACATTCAGAATAATCATATGCCAAGAATATGTATAGCATTACTTGAAGATTAATTTTGAGATGAGAAATTAATATATACTGTATAGTATGATTCTTGGATTTTAGTAAATGTTTAAAAATAGAGGGGATTAAAGATGTTAATTAATGAAACAGTAGAAATGCAACATGATTAGGTCGAATAAGTGGGATAGGCTTTATTTGTTGTTTAATATGACACTACTACCACTACCTTAAAGTTCACCTTTTCACTTTAATTACTATATATCATCAAATGGATTCCATTTTCTTGCTCATAAAGCTCCAAATGCATCTGTGTTAAAGTTGGTGTTCTCTAATGTAATAGTGAACCATATCCAATCCAGTGGTTGATTGCTTCCATTTGATTGACACGTTAAACAAACCAGGAAAATTTCATAAAAATCATCTCCAATATTAATATATATATAAATAATATCTACATTAAATTTGTTTTGTGGTCTTGAAAGAAAAAAGAAAATAAAGGATAAAAATATTACTTGGAGAGAGTATTTTAGAATTAAACCTCTACGATGTAATTGTTCATATTTTTTATTAATTGACACATCAACTGTAATACACGTTAACATATGCTCTTATATAATTATTTAAGTATCTAACAGTTATGGTTTAGGCATTTAATAAATTTTTAATTTGCAGGCTAGAATTTTTTATTTTTATATTTTATTTAGAATTTGATTTCTATTATTTTTTTACTTACATATATATATTTTCTGTTTTAATAGAATATTTTATACAATAAATATTTTATATTTTTATTCTATTTTTTTATTATTATTATTATTTAATTTATATTATTATATATTAATAATTATTTGAAAATATATATAAATTATTATTTTAATTCCATTCTATTATTCCATAGCTATTTTAAATATATTAAATTTTTATTTGAATTCAAAAATAGAATAGAATAAAATAATATATTTTCTTATTTTATTTACGTTCTAATTCTACACGATGTATTTACAAATTTTATTAAAATAATTATAAATTTAATTATTTTAAATAAAATTATTTTTAATTAATTAAAAAATAATAATATATAGATAACACTTATAATTTTTAAATAATTATAATAGTTTAGTACTCTAATTAAAATTCTATTCTAATATACTGAATATTAAAAATAAAACAATAATATGATCAGCTTCAATTAATTAATTATATACTATATATAATTAATTATACTTTTATTGGTAATTATATATTCTAATCGCAATTTTTTATTTTAAATCGAGTGTCTGATTATTATTCTAAACAGTTAATCTCTAATAATTTTTTTTTCTATTAAATTTGATCTATACTACCGGCTGATTCACATATTAATTAGCTGTCGGACCAAATTGAATAGCATTACTGATTTTGCAAATTGTATATAGTCTAGCTCAAGTTTAGCTTGGACATGGTTTGTATTGATTGGTCTACACATAGCAGACATATGGATATTAAAATAAAAAGAAGGTGTGAATTGAATATAAATAGATGCATCATTATTCATATACGTTTTGATGAAACAGAACAACTTTAGAGTGAAGTCAACAGTTGCAATAAAGGAGTAGAAGAGTATATTTTAAATATATTAATTATTATGGGTTATGTATGTACCTCAGGTTATATACACAAGAAGAACTATGAATGTGGGTTTGACCAATTTTTCATGATTAATCCAATGTTTAAGGAGAGGATTCAGTTAATTTGGTTAAAAAGGTGAAATATCCTAATCCTAATTACAACACCTTCACGAACACTCCATCTACTTCTAGCTACTTGTTTGACAAAGGACCCTTCCTTCCTTTCTTTTATTGTTTTTGGCTTTATTGACTTCAAGTCTTATATTATTGTTATCAAAACAAAACCTTCCTCCATCATTTCCTAACTCAAACTGCTCTATCTATCCATTAAGTTTAATAATACATATTGATCTCATATTTAACATGCATAATCTTATGGTGAGTGAACAATAAATCAGGTTCTATAGGCCTAAAGCCAAAATCAAATTGTAAAAAAAAAAAAAGAAGAAGAAATAATTACAGATTCATGTCATTCTGTGGGGAAGAAATAAATGAATTATTGAGAAAGTAGGTTTTAAGTTAATTTATGGGCAGAAAACTACAAATTGAAAAGATATAAATGAAGGTGTCCAGATGGCCAAACCATTGATAACTGGGACCAGGCTGGGTGTGCTTAAGCCATAAGAATACCTTATTTCTTATAATAAAATTGTGGACCATTCTTCTCATTCCACTTGTAAAATTATCTCTTATTAGAAGATATTGACTTATGGGAATGTCCATGCTTTCCTTCTCCATTTTCCACTAATTTTTTTTTTTAATTACAAACACTATTTTAACACTACTACATTATTGAAGGGATGTACCATTTATTTTGCTTTTCACAAACTTTAATGTCTTTTATATATATATATGTATTGCTTATTTTTCGGATTAATTCTAAAATGTGTACACTTAAATTTATGTTTTGTCTTATTTGTAAACCAGATAGATACCGTATCTTTTTAATAAAAGAACTGATTATAACGATTACGTTGTGAGATACAGAATTTATGTTTGCATCTAAAATAGTGTGATCCTAACTAATGTATTTTTCGTAAAAACAAAACGACATTCATCAAGTTTTTTTTTTTTTTCCAAAAACACATTTAATCAACGAAATTTATCATGTATCGTAACAGAATAAATCTCCTATAAATTAGGAATGCATTTGATTAGTTGATTTATCAAGGACCATATTATAAATTGTTAAAAAAATAATATTAAAATAACAATGGTACAGATATTATAGTTAGTAATTATTATAGTTTTATGTCATATAATTATTGTTTTAATATTAATTTTAAAATTTAAAGGTGAAATCATAATGTATAAATATTATAGTTATTTTGATAGAAATGGGAGAGCATTAAAAAAAAATATTTGGACATTATAGAAAAATCTAAAAAGTTCTCTTAAAAAAATAATTGGAAAATTATTTTTTTAAAAAAATAAAAAATATATATAAACATGTCATTCACTGAAAATTGCATCATCCATTGATATAAACCTAGTTTATTTAATTACAATGAATATTATAATACTATTAGATTATTGAAAGGGATGTACCTTTTATTTTGCTTTTGACAAACTTGAATGTGTTTTATTAACATGTGTATTACATACAATCTTGATTGTTTTATTAGATTATGATTATTTTCGTATTAATTTTACAATAATTACATATAAATTTACGTCTTGTCTTATCTATTAATAGAACTGATGTCGTATGTTCTTAAAAGGAATTATCTGGAATGATTACAAAGTGGAGTACGAAATTTATGTTTGTATTTGAAATAGTTCGATTGTAACAAATGTATTTTTCGTAAAAACAAAACAATTTGTCGAGTTTTCGTTTTTTAGGAATGCATTTGATTAGCGGAATCATCATAAACTGTAACGTAAAAGACATCAAATTATTTAGGAGGGCAATTGATAGGCCAAATTTATCATGGACCGTAATACAAAATAAGTCGAAGAAATAATAATAATAATAACAATGGCATAGCCTCTAGATTACACTAGTAGATATATGAACATAGGCAGCTTCCTTTGACTTGAAAATGCGAAGGCAAAATGTCATATGATGAAAGATCAAAAATTGTATTCTCCCTCTCCAAGCAAAGTTGACTTGGCAGTTATAATTAATTCCTTAAAATCCTAATTAGGGTTTGCCAAAGCAGGATTAGATTATAGAAGATAAGAGAAGATCATAAGGGTAATTTCCTTACCTTAAATATGGACACCGTGGTGGCTTCTCACACGTGAGATTGGTCAAAAGTTTTTTTTTAAAAAAAAAAAAAAGCGGCCGTCAACTTGTGTTCAATCAACCAAATCGTAAAAGGACCCACCACCTCATCACCTTAATCAGACGGTTGATCAGTGCAAACGGCCTGATCATATCAAAAGTTTGAGAAAATAATCGGACGGATATTATTAAAATAAAAGTTGGAATCTCCTAATGCTGTCTGCATTCATGGCCGTCGATATATTCTGCTGATATAAAATGTGGGCACGTTTCCTTAGCCCCTTTAAATATACAAAAATCGCTTTCTATAATTTGTGTTGTTTCTGTGACCGCCTTATAAATTTCTTTCCTTCTTTAAGTTTGGGCTTCTGCTCTTCCTTGACGCCATGTACCTTTGCTTAAGCTTCTCCTTCTCTTGAAACTCGTATTTACCGCCGTTTTGTTTTGTTCTGCAAAAAAGGTTTGAGCTTATGTCATTTTTGCTCAGTCTTATCCTTTTTGAAATTGGGTTTTTCATTTTAGTATGATTCTAATGCTGTTTGCTTGTTCTCTGCTTGCAGATTCAGTCAATCTGGTAGGATTTTCGAAAGGCTAGCTATACAGACTCTACAGTAGCTGAAGAATAAAGTTTATAGTTTCATTTCTGAGAAATGGTATTTGGAGTTGAATCTCTGTCTCTGTGATTGTTTGATTTTTGGTTTTGTTACTCATAATGTTTTGTTCTGATCAGGTAAGCCAATACGGTCAAATGGGGAACCAAGATTTGGGTCCGCCATGGTTAAGACCAATGCTGCGAGCAAACTACTTCATCCCCTGTTCGATTCATGGGGATTCAAATAAGAGTGAATGCAATCTGTTCTGTTTGGATTGTATGGGGAATGCTCTTTGTTCTTATTGTTTGATCAATCACAAAGATCATCGGGTGGTTCAGGTTAGTCAAATCTTCATTTCTTCTATTCATTGATTTTGTTACAATTTCTATCAATTACACTAAATGAGTTGAGTTGACTTAAAAAGGGGTTTGATTGATTGTTTTTTTTTTTTTTTGGCAGATTAGGCGATCTTCATACCATAACGTGGTGAGAGTAAATGAGATACAGAAGTATATAGACATTTCTTGCGTGCAGACTTACATTATCAACAGCGCCAAGATTGTATTCCTAAACGAACGGCCACAGCCAAGGCCAGGAAAGGGAGTCACCAACACTTGCGAGATTTGTTGCAGAAGCCTTCTTGATTCCTTTAGATTCTGTTCTCTCGGATGCAAGGTTTTTTCCTTTTCACCTTTCCCCCTTCTTTTCCAATGTCCTTTTCTGTATACAAGTACTTCTTCCTTTGCTTTCTTCGCGGTTAAGTTATAATATATTGTCTTTTTTCACTATTGGCTTGCTTAAATCTCATTAATTTTGCCTCTAATTGACTTCATTTTTTAATTGAAAAAGATTTATATTGTTTGATTGCAATAAATGAGGATTCTTTAGTGTTATTTCATCACTGAAATGACGATGTCTGTTGGTATCTTCATGGTGTAATGCAATGTAATTGTGATTCAAAACTTACTTTTATCAAAAGTTAGCTTACATATTTATATGACACACATTTGATTCTTAGTTGATTTTGCGTTTCAATGATGAAATTTTGGATTGTTTGCTTTGTTATACCTGCTTTTACCTGCTCTGCCTGCATTGATAATGGCTAAAAATGCCTGATTTTTGTTTGTTTCAGCTTGGAGGCATGAAACGGGGTGATCCTGACCTCACATTCACTATCAAGGGGAAGCATAACAGGGATTCATTTCTGGGTGGCTCTGAATCAGATGAGTCATCTACACCAAAGAAGATTCGAAAGACGCATGCTTTCAACCGTTTGATGGATGGACTTACAATATACTCGTCTTCTGATGGACATAGCTCTGGTGATGAGGCCACTACCAACATTTCTCCATCAACACCTCCGATATACAATCATCGCAATGCAAGGAGGAGAAAGGGTGTACCTCATCGTGCTCCATTTTGAGATCAAATTCAAAAAATGACAAAAGAAATATAGGGAAAAGGGGGAAAAAAGAAAGGAAAAAATATATAAAAAAAAAAAGTTAAAAAAAAAAAAGGAGGAAAGTTTGGTATAATGTGTAGTATGAAGTGAATGATGACCCAAAAAAAATTAGGGAAAGTGAAATGCAGCGAAGTGCCTATGTGTAAATAGTAGAAAAGGCAGTGTGGGGTTTTTCCCTATTAGGGATAGGGAAGGAGATGAAAGGAAATGAAAAGATCCCCTCATATTTATTAAAGTTGGGGTTTAATTTCTGAATTAGAAATGTTACAAGTAATTTGAAAATTCAAAAAGCATGTTTCGTGTACAGATGATAACGTATCTATAATGTGGGTTTTTCTGGAGGTTGGAAGATAGTAATAATGGAGTGGCATGATGAAGAACATATATGATATATATATAAAATATATATATTTGTACAGAACTAGAATGTGTCTTGTCCATACAGATAATGATACTTATTTGAGTGCTTGAAAATGTAGTTTTATGCTTTGCCTTCATGCTCCTATATGTGCATTGTTATTATAAAATTGCTGTGGAGCGGCAATTGTTTAGAATGTGCTTTGCTTTCTATGGTTAACTGGTGCTGAAATAAACTAATTTAACAGATAATTATGTGATCGGGTATGGGTGTGATGGATGGAAGTGCAGAACTATGGTGGGGAAGGCAAAGGGATGATGAAGCAGATTGGGAGTTGTCGCATGTGAAGAAGAGGTCAAAATGGGGAAGTAATTTGGAAATGGGACGCAATTCTTTGATGTTGGATACTCCGGTCCTGAAAAAACAAAGTACAAGGTTATGGTCAGTTCGAGGGCCATTCCTTTTTGTGTTTAAAATGATGGTTGGGATCAAGTACAAAGCCAACTAGAACACAACACCAATCCAATTTTAGCTAGCTTCTTTGCATTTTACGCTGAGCTTTTTTTAGTTTACGAGCATTGACTGAATGGGTCAGTCGATGATTTGTGGATAAAATGTAAAAAAAGGAAAAATTGAAGGACGAGTGAGCAAAAAAAAAAGAACTTTGGACACGAAAGCCCCACAAAGACAAAGACGTCCCTCTCCAGATGCTACTGCCTTAAATAAATAAATGAATAAAAAAGAACAAGTGGATGATGATAAGAGCCGTGAGGAATCTGAAAGGCTGCGTTTGTGACTTCACTATTCTAATTCTTCCGTTCTGCATCCCTTTCCACCCACTTTGTTCCTTTCCCTTCTTATCTTCCTTTCCCCCTATTTTTTTTTTTAATATTATAGAAGCCGCTTAGGACGAAGTAAATATCATGAGTTAGAAAATAAAAAAATGTTTTTCTATGCACTAAATAGAAATTGACACTGTGATCAACAAGAAACGAATAGAGAAAATCTCTATTATAATAAATAGGATGAGTAACACTCTCCCCTATTTCTTTTTAATTACTAAATAGGATTGAGTAAATTCAATCAATTTGTTTATAGTGAATTATTGGGTGTGGGACCATTTAAACAAAAGGCGGTCACCTCCCTCAACTCTTATGCTGATCAAAGAATACTTACTACTTGTAGTCTGGATAACTCAAACCCACAGTTTAAGTGACATTTCCAATACCTTTGCAGTGTAAAGTGTTCCAATTCGGCTATTGGCTGAAGTTTTAATTAGATTACAATTTTTGGAGTAATTTAATTCCGAAATTACAAGTTTGAATTGTCTATTTATTTTAAAAATCTTACGTTATATTCGGATGTAGTATAGTGATTAGTAATATTTGTATGTAACATTAATTTTTTTTTATTAATATTGGTTTCGGTTCGATATTGTTCATAAGTAATTTTGTTTTTGACAATTTCAATTCAGTTTTATTGTTTTGGATGACTGCAGATGTACTATAATCGAGTTATATATGATGTAAATGAAAATATTGATTAAATTTGATAATTAAAATGAAAAAAATGAAATAATAATAATAATAATAATAATAATAATAATAATAATAATAATAATAAAACGACACTCTTACTTCTAAAGTTGTAGGGTTGTGTGTATTGGGCCTAATATAGAGCTAAGAAAGAGGCGTTTGAGTCTGCTAGCATTGTGTAAGAAAGTGCCACGTTACCCATGAAAGGACACATCCTACGCATTCACACGCGTCCTCTTACATTAACATCCATGTCTCAGTCCAGACACACGAGATTCTACTCCTTGCACCGCCTATGTTCATTTTTCATGTAACCAAATTCCAAAAAAAGAAAAAAAAGGCTCTAGAAAGTTGATACTTGTAAGGCAGAAATGATGTAGCCCAATTTCGTCTTCTTCCCTAACCCAAACCCCCCTGTCTTTTACACCTCTTCAATTTGATTAATAATAATTGGTATTAAATTTGATGGATGTTGTTGATAGCCCCAATTCAGTTTCTCGTTAAAGTTTTGATTTTCCTAATGAAACTGGATCAGTATTAATTTGGTTCAATTAATAAAACCAACTGACTGAAATCAATTACTAACCGATTTTTTAATACCAAAACCGAACCAAACCGATTGGGTTTGGTTTGTGGACAGAAAGCTGCCCATGCTGAAGGTGATAACGAAGGTGGTGGTGGTGGTGGATAATGGCCAACCCTTTTATTTATTATATTAAAATACTTCTTTTTTTTTTTTTTATTTTGCCTCTTTATCTCTATTATTAATATTATTATAATTAACGGTTCTCATAATTCAGATAAGGCCTTGAAGGCCGTGGTGTGAGTCACACTTATCGTCATTTTCTCGTTTTTCTACCCTTATTACTATTTTATTAAACTCTCAATTATAGTTTTCAATCACATCCTTTTCGTTCCTCAGCAAAAACTTCAAATTCAACCCACTTATTTTATTTTTCTTTTTCTTTACTTAATTAATAAATTAAATTTGAGATATTTTAACAGATTTTGCATATCTTTTGCTTAATTAATTAAGGGTTTTAGAAGTAAGAGGTGGTTAAAAAGTGATAACTACGGTTGTATCGGTATCACCCAACTAAAATACCTAATTCCTAGCATTCTGACTACCTTATGTTAAGCTCCTATGCCGTAAGTAAGTGGAAAGAAAGATTGAAATCAAAAACCTCCCAAATCATTAAGCAAGTATGATTATTAGCAGGTATAGCTAACATATGAGTTTCTGTGTTTGTTTGCTTAAATAATCCACTTAACTCACAATTTGCTATATCCTGCTAGTGTCTTACAATCATCAATAATTACAATGAGAAAACACAAAGCTGTGAACATTATATATATATATATATATATATATATATAGTACCTATTTCGAGCATTGTAATTTGAGAGTGAAACTGCTTGGAATTTGGAATGAAATATTTTTATAATTTTATAGGTATTTATACATAAGCTAGTTATGATTTTTTTTTTTTTTTTTGACAATTTGTCATGATATTAGTTAATCTTCCATAAGTGTTATTGAATGAATAATAACACGTTCTGAGGTCTATTTGTGTTAGTTACTTATAGTTTTTTTTTTTTTTAATTTTAATAAACAGTATATTATTTTCATAAAATAACTAAATATTGTCATGGGAACAAACAACGACTCAGTTGGTAAAGTATTTACAATCTAGACTAAAGGTCCAGGATTCAAATTTCACTTACCCTCTCCTATAGGAATTAGGATATGTATGTTAAAAAAAAAAAAAACTAAAATTTTGTTTGATAATAATGTTTAAAGTAGTTTTTAATTTTTTGACTGGTCAAAATGTTAAAAGTTTATTTTTTTAACCATTCGATAAAATAGTTTTTTATGTAACTTTTAACTATTTAAGTAACGTTTTATCAAATGTTAACTTATGTATTTTTTAGCATTTTAAACAACTAAAAACAGCTAAATGTTACTCAAACAGCTAATTTTTTGTTAAAAAAATTCGAAGTATGATCATATTTTCACATATGCTGCTTTTGTTCTATCGAATTGAAATTCTTATAGTTATAGTAGATTATTTTTAAAAGGATATGCCTTCTCCATTAAAATGAATTATTCCCAAAATTAGTTGTCAGAATGTGTTTATGGATGCAGCATTATGCTTTTGTCCATCCGTAAAGTGGAGGAGATGGATTCATCTACATTTTGAATCACTCAAACCAAACTTATTCTGGTTGTGGAATGGGCTGGTGTGCATGAGTCCATGTACGCTGCTATGTGGGCCTCCAGCTTCTCCATAATTTATGTTTGTGGGCACAGCCCAATTATCATCCATCATGATTGGGCCACAGGGAAAAGACTGTTTGCATTGGCCTTTTGAAAACTTTGTTTCTTTTCATCATTAACCTTGTCCTGTGTCTTTCGTGTATAAACACCATATTTGTAGGGCTCAAAAAGAGCTCAGGCAGCTAAACGCATGTTTAAAAAAAAAAAAGAATTCAGGGGAATTGATGTGAAACCAAAAACAATTATAACAATTAAATTCAACTGTTATAATTATTTTTTGTGAACTTTATAATATAGAGTTTGAAATCTGAAAATTGCAATCCATTGAAAATAATATCTGAACTATATAAAGACAATTCACACTTAATTTGAAAAAAAAATTCATAATTCCATTAACTAACTTGCATCTTGGAATGATCCCATTATAGGTCCAACCGGTTTGATTCTCAATTACATCCGGTTTCATGTGTGGTCTATCCAATAAGTTTATGATAAAAAAAAATTATATGAGTTTACTCAACTTATATAGTTATCAAACTGGATAATTTAATTTTAATTGAGTATTGAGTAGTTATCCAATAACTATCGGCTCATTTACATTTCAGCGCATTATCACCATAATGATTAAACTTTCTAAAAAATTGACTTACCCCTAATTAGAATCGCTAGTTTGTCGAAATGAGATAGTACGAAAATCAAATAGTCAAAACAAAAGGCCAAAGGCGAAAAAGTAAAAAAAAAAAAAAAAAAACATCACAACTTCTTACTGTACAATATAGTAGTAAAATATTAAAAGTCAAACATCATGCGTACTTGAAACAGCGACTTCAGACGGCGGAAATTGTACGTAGTTGGTAATGTTCGTACTTCCGTTACACGTCAGACTAACAACTTTGTTTATTATTTTCACTGCTAATTAATTGAGGATTATGACTGCTTGACAATTTGCTACTCCCTCCATTTTTTAACTTTTTTTTTCTAAACTTACACTTAATTTTATCGCATGATTAATTTTGAAATATTAAAAAATAATAGACTTTAAAAATTAATAAATATTTAAATAAAAATTATGTGTCACTAAATAAATAAATAATATATTTCAATATAATAACTACTATTGTTTAATATTTCTAAAAGTGAGAATTTAATTATTTGTCATGTGAAAAATAAATAAATAAAATAATGTACTCTATTTTATTTATTTGGAGAAAGCTGCAAATTTCAATAGGATTAAGAAAACATAATTACCATGCTTTCTACCCATTATACCCCTCCATTGCAATAATAGATAGCTTAAGTTATTTTTATTCCCAATATTCATTAATTATGATGAAACTCTTACTTCTTGGAGGGAAATTTGAAAATCAGAGTTGTATAGGTGAAAATCTTGATATGAGTTAATCTATAATCAAATTAAAAAATTGATTCATGAAAAAAAAAATTTGCCTTCGCCTCAATGTCAAAATAGTCCACAATTCACGAATGTGATGGATGATATCTCCACAGTTTTTCCAATTCCAAACTTGAACACCAGCCTCCAAAAATGATAGACTTGTGTTTGATTAACATTTTGCTTAACCTATTGGAATGTTTATTAAGGGTATCTTCCATGAATCACCCTTTTGTAATGTTTATTAAAGGTTACTAGTGTGTTTAGAAATGGTGTGTTTGAGTAGTGTTGATGGTCACCAAACCTATATAAACTTGTTATGTATTAAATATTTGTCCATCACAAAAAGATAAAAATTGTAGATATTACTATTAGACATAAAGACTAACAACAAAGACTAAATGAAAACCTTTAGACATTAACATTAGAAATCGAAACTAAAACTGATCCCAAATCTTTTGCTTTTTCAACTTCAAAATCGTTTTTCTTAATTGTGCACATTTGATATTTCTGCCACTTTGGAAGAAACAAAGTGATGCCAAAAAATTGAGAGCATTTATGGTTTTTTTTTTTAATGAAAATCATTGTTAGTAAAAATTAAGAGCACAATTATAAAAAATTATCTTATATTTCAGTTTAAAATTTAGAATGGAGTATTAAAAGCTGTGAGTATATTACAACGAATTTTTCTAACAGCTTATGCAAAATAAAAAAAAAATTAAATTGTGCACGACTATACACTTACCGGTGACAACCTATAATTGTTTAATTTATTTTGGAACTACAATTTTATTAACTATCACATTATCATGACAGACAAACAAAAACAAAAAAGGAAAGAAATAGAAACACAAGAGGAAATCAAACAAAATAGGAAGTAGATCAACTGAAGATTAAACAGAATCAAGAAAGAAATTTTTTTTTTTATTAATTACTATATATACAACTTGTAAAAGATTACAATTTAGAATGTCGAATACAATACAATTCTCCGGAAACCCCAAATTGAATCTTCTGATATCAATTCCAATATGGTATCAGAGCTGGATGTTATCGGTCAAGAGACCTAAATTAAAAGTTAGTAGCTCATCATTTACCCGAGACTTACCTTATGGCAGATGAGGTAACCTCGTCTACATCGAACCCCAGAAATGCATCTACAGAAACCATGGAAGGTTCTGTTCCAGTAAACCAGTTACTGGAGCTGCTTCAATAACTGAGTGCTCAAAGATCTGCACCAGAATACCCAAACAATCAACCAATAACTCTTACAAAAAAAATTAAACAACCAAAATTGTACCAAATGGGAAAGATTAATGCATCTACGATCAGTGACAGGGGAGGCTCAGACACATCATTGCTTCTCCCTCTCCATCCACTAATCCAAAATACCATAGATGGGTTCAGACGAATTCAACAGTCATTAGCTGGATCATAGAAAATATTGATCCATATCTAGTCAATCAGTACTTAGACTATCCCACTGCCAAAGATCTTTGGAAGGGGATTGAAACCATGTATGGCAGCAGGCGTGATGGCTTACAAATTTTTGACCAGTTAGGGTAAACAGGCTGAAATAGGGGACAAATTCAATTGAGATGTTTTATAGCAGACTGCTGGCAATTTGGAAGGAAATAGATAGAAAAGATTCAAATCCTATGAACTACCAAAAAGACATAAAAATCTTTAACGAAAGGGTACAGAGAAACAGACTGTACCAATTCCTTGCCGGAATTAGTGATGACTTTGACAAGGATCGAATGAATCTCTTGAATAAAGATTTGCTCCCCTCACTCGAAACAACATACGCCATAATAAGAAGAGAAGTAAACCGAAAAGAGATAATGAGGGAGGAGATGACTCATTATCGGCTCAGAGATAGGCAACGGCCTAGCCACCAAAGGCCGGTCAGATAATGCCAAGACACTGGCGAAGTATGAAGACAAAGGAAATCTAAAATGTTACTACTGTGGCGGTAAGTTGCACACTTGCGAAGGGTGTTTTAAGCTCATGGGCTACCCTAATTGGTGGTCAGACAATAAGAGAAGAGGCACAAAGGCTCTCATCTCCGCTGCAGTAGGTGGCCCGGAGACCACCGACACTAGTAGAGACGCTAAGACATATGGTTTTGGCGGAGTAATGCGCTTGGGGCTATTAAAAGAAAGTGGCAGAGAAAACCCTAGCGGAGATAAAGTGGAAGGCTCGAGAACACAAAAAGGCAGCAGAGCAAAACATGTAAGCCCGGACAGCTGGTTCCAGAAAACAAAAAGACATAGAGATCAAAACGGCAGCAGAGCAAGACTGGGAGGTTCCAGAGATCAAAATAGCAGCAAAACAGGCCAAATTAAAACTGCAAGTGGAAATCTTGTTCTTGTAAAAGGAATAGGCAACATTAATGTTTTACCTTCTCTTACATTACAAAATTGCTTATTTGTCCCCAACTTGTCACATAAGTTACTATCTATAAGTCATATGACCAAAGAGCTAAACTGCATAGTACTAATGTCTCTTGATTTTTGTATTGTCCAAGATATTCAGACGGTGAGGATCATCCGGCGTGACACTGAAAAATGGACTTTATTATGTTAATGAAGTAAACCAACAAGGTGCTGCAATGCTGACTCACGGGACAACTGAAAGACAAGCATGACTATGGCACAGAAGATTGAGTCATCATTCCATAGGATTGCAACACTTGTATTTTAACTAAGAGTCATAAACATACACACCCTTTAAGTAGTATAAGAACTGATATTCCTTTTCATCTTATACATTCTGATGCTTGGGGTCCATCTCCAGTTGCTTGCAAAAATGATTTTTCATTCTCTTATTTATTGACGATTGTACTCATATGACTTGGGTCTACTTTCTTAAACACAAGTCTGAAGTGTTTGACAAATTTGTGTCATTTCTCAAAATGGTTTGCACACAGTCTCTAGCTCGTGGTAGAATTCTTCGGTCTGATAATAGGGGGAATATGTAAACCATAAATTTAAAACTTTTGTTAGTGAGAATCACACTATCCATACTCACCGCAACAGAATGATGTTGTAGAAAGAAAAAATAAGATTATCTTTGAAACTACCCGGGCCATCATGCTCGAATCAAAAGTTTCAAAGTATTATTAGCCTGAGGTAGTTGCCACTGCCACATATCTTATCAATCGTCTCCCCACAAAAACCCTTAAACTTCAGCTCCAATTGATACTTTAGCCAAATATGTAAGTTTACCAACAATCATTACACTACATGCTCGTGTATTTGGTTGTACGGTCTATGTTCATATACCTAAGGGTAGTCAGACCAAACTTGATCCATATGCTATCAAATGTGTCTTTGTTGGCTATGAGATTAACCAAAAGGGATATAGGTGCTTTGACCCTCTTTCTGGCCAGATGTTCATTACTTTGGATTGTGATTTTCTCGAAACCCAATACTATTTTCACAACCAAGAAAGTGATCAATGGGGGAATTCTAGGGTTGATCCATTAACCTGGGTGTGCAGTCAAATTCCGGTCCTGTTTGATGTTGTTCCAACAGAGAAAGTAGGCGAGACCACCGGATCTAATTCAGAAAACATAAGAAGTCTAAGTAGTGTCAATCCACAACTGTATATGAGCCTCAGAAGTCTAGATACCTGATGGCAAATTCAGTCAGGGGGAGTATGACAAAAATGGCAAAAGATTTTGAAGATTCCATATACTCTGTAAAAATTTAAAAAAAAATGTGGAGGAAGCTCAAAGAGATCATAAGTGGAGAAAAGCAATGAATGTGGAAATGGAGACAATAGAGAAAAAATGACACGTGGGAAAAATGCAGAATACCAACAGAGAAGAAACCAGTAGGATGCAAGTGGGTGTTTCCAGTAAAACACAAAGCAGATGGGACAGTTGAGAGGTATAAAGCCAGACTAGTAGCAAAAGATACATGCAGACTTATGGTGTGGACTATTCTGAAACTTTTCTCCGGTGACCAAGATAGACACAATTCGAATCTTATTTTCTGTCGCAGCAAACTGTGATTGGCCTTTACATCAGTTTGATGTGAAAAATGCATTTCTTCATAGTGACCTAGAAGAAGAGGTATATATGAAAGCTCCACCTGGTTTTTCAAAAGGATTTAAGGTTGGAGAATGTTGCAGACTAAAGAAGGCTTTGTATGGTCTAAAACAGTCACCTCGAGCCTGGTTCGATAGATTCACAACAGCCATGAAAAGATACGACTACTACCAGCAACTCAGACCATACACTCTTTCTGAAGAGAAGAGGGGACATGGTAACTTGCCTCATTATCTATGTCGATGATATGATTATTATTGAAAATTATGATGAAGAAATAAAAGTACTGAGAGGGGAACTCTTTAAAGAATTTAAAATGAAGGATTTGGGAAAACTCAAGTATTTTTTGAGAATTGAAGTCTTGAGATCAATAAGGGGAATTTTCATCTCTGAAAAAATATATTCTAGGCCTTCTGGCAGAAACTGGTTTGTTAAATTGTAAGCCAGATGATACCTCAGTGGTTTCTAACCATGGACTCAAAATTACTGAGGGAGTTGATTGGGTAGATAAAGTGCAGTATCAGAGATTGGTCGGTAAGCTCATATATCTCTCACACACTAGATTAGATATTGCTTATGCAGTTGGGATAATAAGTCAATTCATGCATAAACCCCAGGAAGAACATATGGAAGCAATTATTAGAATTATTCGATACCTGAAGGGTTCTATTGACGTTCGATTTTTGCACCCCAAAATTATCCGAGGATGTTAAAGAGTCTCGAATTAGAAATCGGCCTGATTCCTCTTTCGGTTCGCTCTTTCCTCTTTTCCGAAAACATTTTCTTAATGTTTTTAGTCCTTTTTTTTTA
>CANUEY010499225.1:0-13489 GCA_948099555.1 Croton setiger | reverse complement strand
TATATATATATATATATATATATATGTATTTTTAATTATTATATTAAATATAACAAATATAATTGAATTTTTATGAGTATCTGACTATCAAACTCATTTATTTTTTGAGTTTATTTGGGATGTGTCTGGACAATAAAAATTTGAGCAGATATTTTAAAAGAAATATATCATGGGTTTGATGTGGGTATGAATATTAAAATTTTAAGAGAATTAAGCTTGGATATTAAAAAATGTCAATATTTAACTTTCATCCCTATATATTGAGAATAAATCTAACGATATACTATTGGATAATAGTTGAAAAATATACGGACAATTCAGATTGAATATAAATACGAATAAATGAATCTTTATTAGGGGTCTCAATATCAAAATTTGTTTTATTTAACTATATTTTAAATTAATACAACTCTTAATATTAGGAAAAATTATACTAATTAATTATTAGATTTTTAATCTAATTATTAAAGATATGTCCATATTTAAATTTTTTTTAATAATTATAATGAAAAATAAAGAAATGAATTCATAATTTTAGAAATTCCATAAAAATAATTCAGATTACGTAATTATTTATTTGCAACTAATTGCCTAAAATATTAAGTAATTTGTTGGGTTAGTATTATTATATTTATACCACAAGCCATTATAAATATTGATGTACCATTATAGAAACAAATTATTTGATTTATTTTCTTATTTTAAATATTAAATTGAGTATAATTATTATTATGATAAAATAAAGAAATAAATTTTTAATTTACAGAAATTTCATAAGAATAAGTCAAATAATTAAATAATAATAAATTTTATCTAATGCTTTAAAAACAATAAAAAATACTATAAGATTTTAATTTTATTATTAAGAATCAACATGAATAATGTATTATTTTGGAAATAAATAATTTGACTTATCTTACTTATTTTAAATAAAAAATTTATAGTTATTATTATTAATTAGCTATGTACATAGAGATGATATATCATGAGATGACAATGATTTTTTTTATGATTTTCAATAAATATTGTTATTTACTTTAGACATGACATATAATAATATTTTTTATTCCATGTGTGTGCCGCATGATTGTCTCATCAAATCAGAAAAATTAAGATTTCAATCAAAAGTACCTAATTGTTTATAATTTTTGAAATGAGTTCATGTTTATCTTATAAATTGGAAGTAAAGTACAAGATCGTTAAAATATCACTAAATTTTGTATTATCGATGAAAATTAGTTTCAAAATAAGAAACAAACGCGACCATCATTATCATTTGAGGTTGGAAATAATGTTAATTGAAATTAAGTTTTACCAACCTATTTCCATTACACAGAGACATCCATTCGAGTTCAACGTTTTATATCAAATTTTAGATAAACTGAATTTTTTCACCATTTTTTTATAAAAAAATTATTTTAATTTTTGAAATAAAAATTTATTGAAAATTTGAATATCCACCTTAATAATATTATAATATATCGAGTGGATTAAAATTGAGAAAAATTTAAATGGTTCAAATAAGATATGCATAAACGTTATTTAAAATTGTTATTTTTATTTATAAGTTGAAAAACACTTACCGCACAATGCGCGGATAAAATATTAGTTTATAATAAATACAAGAGTTTATATATATAGACTACCACAGGTATAAAAAAAAGAAAAGAAAGAAAGACAGAATTAAGGGATCTTATCACCAATAAAATTGTGAGTGGAATAATTACAAAATTAAAGGATCTAAAATTAAGGAAATCAAATTTTTACTTTAACACAACTTTATCGCATAGTCTTATTTTTATTTGTATTTATTTATTTTGGTATTAGTTAGGATCAAGAAAAAGATATGATATGACGAGAATGCAAATTAAATATAATTAAAAGATTGGCTTGTTGTGTTAGAATGTTATATATATATATATATATATTTCATTTTCTTCAACTAATAAAAAACCTAAGTGGGTCTACCAGATTTTATATTGTATATAAAATTATTATAAATCTTATCTTAATCAAAAAATCTCATTGGCTATAAGAGTTTACTAGTTACAAAGTGGCATATGTCATGCATTATGCTTAGCTTAAGTGATAATCAGATTAAATTTTATATTAAATAATTAATTTTTTTAGAAACATTTTTTAGGCTCTTGCTTTAAGACAACGTTTAAGTATTGCCATTACCAATTTTGTAGGTAGAGGGAGCATAATTTAATTGAAACCAATAAATCAAACTGAACTAAACATTTGGTTAACCCTTAATTCAGTTAGGTTTGCGGTTCCTTATATGTAACAACTGTTAATTTTCAGTTGGTTTACCGTTTTAGTGGTTCACTAATCGGATTGAACCGACATATGTTTCTGGAAACCTAATTTTTATACCTATTAGCCGCTTCCCTTCTCTCTTTCATTTCTAACTCTCAATTTTACCTCTCTCTCCCCAAACCTTTCAATCTCTACTTTCTTCTATATGTTCTATTCCATCACCAAACCTTTTTTTTCTCTTTTTATCTCCTTTCCTTCTTTCCTTTCCTCTTTTCTTTTTCTCTTCTTTCTTACATTTCATATCAAGCAATATTGTCATTTTTCACAGCTGCAATTCTAAATTCCGTATTGCACCATCTATATGTTATCATTTCTTATTACCACTTTGTATAACTCTTCATTTCGATTTCAGTAGGTTACTGTATGGGCCCTAAAACGCTGCTTGTACTTGATAAATTGTTGCATGGGGATCAGTCCGAGGACAATCTGACATCTTTTTATATTTGCAAAGTCCCGTTGAAATATTGCAATCGTCTTCTGCAATAACAATTCAACCAAAACTTTGATTGGGAAGTGACAAGCTTCTTTGAGAACGTTATTGAAGCTCTCTAAGTTGTGTATGCCATTTTCACGGAATTAACTAAGTGCAAACAATCCGAAAAAGGGTAGTTTCCAAAAATAAATATAATTTTCAAAATGTAGAAGCTAGAAAAAAGAAAGTTTGAATTTTGGACAAAACAAACTCTTTCACAATTTCAACATGCGAAGATTAATTAATTTCATAGTTTTGCAATTTCAAATTGGAAAATATTTTGTTTCGCAACTTCAAACTGTGAAACTGGATTATAATGTTAAAGGACCAATAATGTATTGACATGTGTAAAGCATCTGAAGGAATCTTAGTGAAACTGTGAAATTAAAAATAACTTGAAATTGTGAAATTAAACTACCTATTTCAACGAGAAAATAGAGAAACGTGTATTTTACATTAGAAAAACAGTCTGTAAATCTCTAAATTTCAAAAAATCATAATTCTATCATCAAGAAAATGTTATAATTTGGGAAAATGACATACATAACTGCATTATGGTTGAATCTATTCTGGAGCAGTGCCGTACCAATAATAGACGGTGTAGTTAGTCTGAAGAAGAGTCTAGCTAAAAAGCAATCTACATCGATGCTCAGTTGTCTTTTGATCAGCTTGTTGATCGGATATGTAGAGTTTGTCGGATGAATAGAAGGGTGATGCAACTTCATTTTATTTTGATTTTGGACATAAGACAATTGGGGTTAGGTGCTATAATTATGCGGGACGACGAGACTGTCACGTTCTTATACTTTTACGCGTTCAAATATCTGAACAAGCGAATATGAAGGCTAATTTGTTAGAAAAATTCTGAAGTTTTGGGACACCTCCCAACTTTTTTATTTTATTTTATTCTTCAATATTAATGATTATTATTTTATTTTCTTAAAAAAAAGAAATACCACTATTAAATTTTTTGTTAATACCTGAAACAGCAAAATCGAACAATACAAACACAACATATAGTGTTGCAGAATTAAAAATGCAAAATCAGCAGCAGTAGAAATACAATCTAAAATGTAGAACTGAAAAAATAAGTTTTTCCAGAAGCAGTGTCCACCCGAATCTATCCCAAAGGAAGAGAACCTCCGAATAGAAACTTAGAATTTTTATGACCAAGATTTTCCATGACGAAGAGTTCATAGATTAGGAGAACTAATATAGGAGAATAATAAATGAGATATAATCAATCATAAGTCTGGCCTAAAATTAAGCCGTAATAACTTAAAAGCAAGCTAATATAATACCCTAAATCAGACCAACATAATAGCTTAAAATTGGGTAGTTAACATATATCCTTCTAACAATTTTCATGGGAATCATTAAGTGTTGGGTGAACAAACAATTTTAAAGAAGGGTAATTTTGTCAAAATAAAAGTCTTGGCTCTGGCATTAATAAACATAGCTTCGGCAATAGCACCACCCTATTAAAATAGGATATATGTTAAATTTTGTTAAATTGGTCCATATGAAGGTAAGTTACTTAATATATATATATATACACACACTAGTAATTACCATAGAATAGTTATTTTTAAGGAAGTTATCATAGCAGGTATATGAATATGTAATGTATACATTCAAAATTTCAAAATATAATGGCTAAGGAAATTTCCCATTTTTATTTCTTTGGAATTATTTTAAGAAGCTTCTTAGAAATGTTATGTTTATATGATTTTTAGATTTCGTGTCCGCAGCCAAATGATGTCATTTTCTTGATTAAGATTGCTCATTATAATAACTTTTGCTGGAATTGAAGAGATGGTGGCTGCTTTAAGCCGCCTTTCTTCATGGACATTTTGGCGGGTCGTATTTCTTTTTCTACAAGTAAATTTTGCAATTCTATTCTTACAAAACATCCTTACCATGCGATAATTAATTTGATTTTTTATTATTATTGATTATACCATTTGTGTTTATCAAGTTTATGAATATTTATCTCAATAATATTTTCTCCAAAATTCTAATTTAATGATATTTCATTTTAAATAACAAGATACATTTGTGTACGTGTGAATAAAATTATAAATATTTATAATTATTTTATGTAAAATTTATAATACACAAATAAATTTATTAAAAATGATATCAAAAGAATAATTGCAAAATAGTGTATTTAATAGTGTAAATATAGGGGGGATAATTGCAAAATATTATAAAAAAGTCAAAAGAATCAAAACACAATAATCTTTTAAAAATGGAATCATAAATACATTAAAGAACATAATATAAACATTTTTCCTTGTACAAAGTTGGTGGTCTGAAAGACATCACATCTTTCTTTGACAAGCCCTCATTTTTTTTTTTCTTTACACAAAGGACACCAATGAATGAAAAATAAATTAAAAAATAATAATAAAATAAAACTTATCACTCTAAGCTAATAAAAGCCATTTGCTTTGGCAAATTTTGCCAACACACTATCACTCCTCCCCATGTCAATGTCTTTTTCTCACTAAGCAAACACTATTGAGAGCTTAATTAATTAAACAAAGAGTGGGTACCCACCAACCTTAATTATATATTTGTACACATTTACCTAATCACTTCTTGATTAGGCTTCTTGAATTAATTACCTTTCAATATCCATTGCTACAAAGCCTCTCCCTATATGCATAAAACTGCTTGGATTGCCAATTTTGCTTGTATCATTTTTCATTTTTTGTGATTCCAGATCTTCTGAAGAAGAGGAGGCAGAGTCATCATCGAGAAACTTTTCTTCTTCTCTTGTTAAAGTTGAATATTCATTATTTTGACTGTAAATTTTTACCATACCCAAGTAAAAACACATGATAAAAACTATAACCCCAATTAATAACCAACTAAATTGAATATTTACCAATGATTTTGCCCTATGTAAATCCTCATGTGTTGAGCATCTAACCACTTCATGCCCTTCTTCTAAATTAATAAAACAACCTTTAGGAACTAAAGAAGGAGTCCAAAGCACATACCCCATAATTATAAGCCAAATACCTTGAAACATAATACTTGTGGACCTAATAAAGCTTATAATGAAACTTTTAGGGTAACCAATGCCCATAAGAGTGGTTACTAAAGAAACAACAATAGCAATTTGAAGAAGCAAATGGTATTGACCTTCCATACCCATATGGTCAGCAGAATGAAGGTGGAAAAGAAAAAGTTGTTGACCAAAAGCCAAAGCTGCAATTGTTTGAGTAAGAGCAAATTGGGCTTCGGGCTTAACTTTATCAAGAACAATAGCAAAAGCTGCATAGACAAAGAAAGTCATAGAAATTGAAGAGTGTTCAAAGTTGTGTAAATGATTTGAAGGTATGGTACCATCAGGATCAAATGGTTGGTGTCTTTCGGGACCGATAAAGAGTTCCATAGAAACAGAAATAGAGCTGCCAATCATGATTAAAATTAGCTCTATGTACTTAAATTTTGAAGAGGGGAACCATGGATGAGCAAAATAAGAATTGGGTTTTTGAGAATAGAGTCTAATATGATTGAAAAGGTGCCAAAACCCAAGAGCCAAGAAAGCAAAACCAGGAGCGACATGTCCTATCAAAGTACCCATAATTTTGTTAAATCAAGAATCAAGAAAAGGGTTTTTTTTTTTCTTTTTTAAAATTTTTCAAGAGAGTGTGTGTTTAGAGAGAAATAATAAGGGAAAGGGAAGAGAAAATTAAGGGTCTAATGGGGTTGGATTGGATTGAAGAAGATGGGTAAGGGGTTTTAAGGAGTGAATTGTTAAGGTGTCTAGAGGGTTCTGTTAGGATTTAACATTTGAAAATTCTTTTAATTTTTTTTTCAAGATGATGGCTTGGATAACAAGGATTGCATTCTTTGACCAAAAATTGGCAGCTCATCTAAGCATTTTTGGTATTCTAGAATTCCAAATTCCAAAAAATATGCATATATTTAATTTAATACTATAAATTATAGTACCTGTCAATTTTGAATGGCCGGAACACCTTGCCGGAATATTTAATCAACCAATTACGTGAGTTTACTATATACCAAAATTTGGTTCTATTTTTAAGTCAATTTTTTCTTATCTAAAGTCAAAGTAATTACTTTATATCAAAATTGAAAAGTTGCCCAAATTAATGAAAGATAAACATTCTAGGAACCTCTATTCATTTTTTGCAAAAATTAGTTGAAGAATGCGTGATTTATTATCCTCTTTGAAAGTCCAAATTCATTGCTAACCACATATTTATTCTTTTTTTTTTTGAACATTTATATATGATTTTAGGATAATTTCGATATAGTTTACCCATAATTTGTATAAGAAGGATGCTTTCATGAATGATAAATTCCAAGTTAAATTAACTTTACCTAACCACTTTTCATTATTATTAGTCGTTTCATTTTTTTTAGAGGGTTGAGATATATAGCGAACTCAATGGATGTAAAAGAAAATTACTAATTTTTATTGATTTAAAGTAAAATTATAAAACATTATTTAAATTTTTTAAAAAATTAGAGAACTGAATATTAAAAATGTTAGTGTTTCTTAACATGTGTTACACCTGTTTACTATTTTACTCTTAAGAAGCATTAACTACACTTTTTATCTATAATACATATAAATGTGAGAATGGGAAAAAGGTCATTTGATTTCGTCCAAGACGCTCCTATAAAATCTAAGGTAAATTGTCTCTATATAATTATCTATAGTAATTAATTAATTAAATTTAAATCATATTCTAATGTGAAAAGTTGTTTCTATATAATTATTTATAGTAATTAATTAATTAAATTTAAATAATATTTTATTATGAACTACTATTTTAATTATTAATTAATAAAATTTAAATCATATTCTAATAAAAAATACAATTTTAATTGCTAATTAATTAAATTCAAATCATGATTAATTAATTATATTCAAGTTATATTCTAATAAATAATACTATTTTAGTTATTAATTAATTAAATTTAAATAATATTTTAATAAGAAATACATTTTATTATAAATATAATTAAATAATACAATTTCATTATTTTATTATTATTATTATTTATAAATAACGAGTACGTAAACAATTAGACATGTATAATTAGGGGTGAGCAAATCGGTTAACCGAATCGAAACCGAACCGAATCGATCGGTTTTTGGTTAACCGAATGCGCTAAATGAGTAACCGAAATCGAAACCGAAAATTTTTGGTTAACCGAAAATGAAACTAAATAACCGATCGGTTAACCGAATTTTTGAAAACCTGTTATGAAATGGCTGTGCAAATCGGTTAACCGAACCGAAATCGAAGTAGAAAGAAGAAAGAGAGGAGGAAAAAAAAAAGATTTCCAAAACGATGCTGTTTTAGATATTGAAATTCGGTTTTTCGGTTAACCAAAATAATCGAAAATTTCAGAAATGATAACCGAAAATCGAACCAATTTTTTCGGTTAACCGAACCGAAAAACTGAAAAACAAAAAATTATAAAAATTTTGGTTAATCGAACCGAAAATTTGATTCGATTTCGGTTCTAACCGAACTTTGCTCACTCCTACGTGTAACACACTCAATAGAGAAAGTACTAAGTTACTAATTAATAGATTGAAGACCTCATTTATTGATTAATTAATGTTGTCCAATAGTAAAATGGTTTCCACCAAAACATTTTAAATCTTCGTTATTACAAAATTTTGATGAATGTCTAAATTTTTTTTCCCTCTTATTGGTAGTTGGTCACAAAATTGAAAAGTTGGTCATAATTGCAAAAATTAAATTTTGGAGCCAAAAATTTCCGCTATATCTAATGTGTATAAATATAAATATATTGTGAAATTTTTCAAACACATTTTCTACCACAAAATAGAAAAGAAATTGAGGATGAAACATGTATTTCTCATAATATGCCTACGTATGTATTTTCATTGCCAGATTTAAACCTTGAGACTGTGGTGAAAATGTATTTATAAAGTTTTTGTGCTTGAAACTTTTAAACCCTCAATCTACTGACTTTGTTGTGGATGTTTTAATTCAAGAGGACAAAATATATGAATTACAAAAATTAATCCAAAATGATGAATCTTAGACATTAAGCCAATCATTCATATATATGTAGTATTTCTGTTCTACTTGTATGTCTTTTCTTTCTTCCACTAAAAATTGTGTTTGGCAATAAAATTTAAAATAACGCTAAAAATTAATTTTGTAGCATTTGATAAAATAATCTTTAAAGTAATTTTTAGAAGTATAAATAAATTTTAATTAAATGATAATGTACAAACAATTAATAATTATTTAAACAATTAAATGATACCCAAAATAATATTATTTTCCTATTTATGTTAACAAATTTAAACACTTTGCTTTTTAAAAATACCAAGTAATAAAAGAAGGGTATTTAGATAATTTTCTAAATGTTTATATAATGGATATAAATTACTCATTTCATAAATATGTATGAAAATGATATAAGAGATCTTAGTCCTACTAAAAAAAAGCGTATGTCAGAATCTCTCTTAGTTAAAACCGGCATAAGAATAAAATGATAATAAAACGTTGGTGTTTAATTTGGCTTCCGACTTAAAAAAATTGTCAAATAAACGGATAATAAACTATTAACTTATAAGAAACGGATACATACATATACGCGTTTTATTCAATTTTGATTTCAAAAATTTGGCATAAAATTCAGCACTATAATATTCATTTTAATTATTGCCTATAGATTGAATGATAGCATGTAAATCCAACTTGTTTTTATTGTTATATTTATGTTGATTTTGCGTTATTTGTGCTTAAAAGTATAGTTTTATTTGATTTAAAACTTTTGTACTAGGAAAATTGGATTTGTTGTGAATGGAGTGAAAAAGAACAAAATTGAAGCATTTTGTAGAAAAATATAAACTGCTGAATTTTTCGGCATGCAAAGAATAAGGCAGTGTGATCTTTAACGTGGGCGAGACTAAGCGGAAAACGAGAGATGCAATTTATTTTAAAGGGGCTGCTGGCCCGAAACATATCAAGGGTTATTTCTGCTCATTTTAAAGCCTGGAAGACCGATTTATTATTAATTTTAGTGGGTCCTATTATTATATTAGTTGACCCTACCTTTTGGGATGTATTTAAGTCAATTTTAGGGCTTTCTATACACACTTTTTGCCATCATAATTAGGGGGACGGGATTTACATTGGAAGACAGTTGATTTCACAATTCTTTCTTCTTTTTTATCATGTTTTCTGTTGTAGTTGATTTACATTGGCTAATTTTTTTTGTTCGGTTAAGGCTAAAATCAAGGTAGAAGTTTGATTTCGATTGTGATATTGTTGAACTTAATTGAATTTCTTAATATATATTGCATTTATATTCTTTCTGTGATTTATTGGGAAAATATATCCCCTAGCGAATTTCTCTTGAATGAATTAACAGGGCCGTTGTTTGTTTGATAGCAGTTTTCATAGCTATTCGATAGAATATCAAATCCGTAATTGTTTGGTTAGATCGATAGAGTAGTAATTAATGTAATCCGATTGGGTAGAACCTTTTGGGTTATGTTAAAAAAGAATATAATCAGATTTAAATGGATGCTCGTAGTTTCTGTTAATCTGGGTAGGGTTCTACTAGTTTTTAATGTAATTAACGGTTAAATTCTTAGTCGTACTTAGGATTACTAGTTAATTAGTATTTGTTATTAGATCGTATTTTAGCAACCTATTATTACGGTAGAATTGGTTGGGTAAAAGTTTTTCCTGACTATAACCTAATAATATGAATTAAGAAACCATTCTAAAATCAATGATCAACCGAATCGAAATTCGCGTCGAGGTATGCCTTAACTGAATTCGTTTCCTATTATTTCAGTTTAATATTAAATTCTGTCGCTTGCTTTAATTATTTTTGATTAATTGATTTCCTCTCGAATTTAATCTCCCCTTTTATTTAGTTTGTTTTTAATTTCGATTCTGTTTATTTACGACACCTTAGTCCCTAGGGTTCGACTCTTCTCACCATCTTTATAAGTTTTGTTTTGTAGAAAAAGCAGATTTTATTTTTGATGGATTCGACATCGATCATTGAAATACAAAATTTTATGAAAATAACATACCAAAAGTCATATTTCTCTTCAAACAGAACTATTTTACTTTCTAAATTATTAAAAACAACACAATTAATCTTCCAACAACACAATCATTTTAACTAAAAATATATATAACTTCATAATAATATAAACATATATTCGATAACATTAGCAAATTACCATTCAATCCATAATTTTGTTTTTTTCAAACATAACTTCTACCATAATTGAGAGAAAGATTAAGACTGACATCAAAATAGGATTAGGACTATAGTTTGGGTGGCGTTGCGAATACAAAAGAGAATCACAATCAAAGTATTTTTTGGAGTTTAAAACAAAAAGGCGCGTTTAAATGGAAAACCAAAATATTTTTCAATTATATGACTCAATTTGTTTAGTACAATTTTTAGAATTTAAAACGAAAAGTTTGCGGATACTCATTTGTTTAGGATTTTAAAAGGAAAAAAGCCAAGAGGCCAGAATGTTCATTTTAAGTTACTTTGATAGAGAAAAATATAAATGTTAAAATCAATTTTTTTTTTTTAGAATAGAGCATCAAGAAATTGTTTGTTAATTTTATGTGAATTTTTAAATTTCGAAGAAAAATTAACATCAAGTTTGTGATAAATACAAGTATGATTAATTATTGAGAAATAATTAAGAAGTTGATTATGGTCTGAGTCCTTTTCTTGCTTTCTTTCTCAAAAATTTTCATAGATATGTTAGAAAAAGAAGTTAGCTACCAATTGATAGGTCTCACCTCTCCTTATATATACCAGATTTTAGGCAAATAAAAAAGCCAAGAAATATATCTAAATTGCTTAGATAAATAAAGAAAATAAATAAATAATTCAATATTTAAAGAACTAATGGGGTGGGACATGGTTTTATGATATCATTGAGCAACAGAATTCATTTGCTCATCCAAAATTGTCAAATGAAGAAATTTGAAGCCTTTTGTCAAATAGCCGCAATTGTTTATTTTCATTCATAGCCACCACACCAACTACAAATTAATATATAATACACGTGTTTCATCTTCATAGTTGGGCTAATTCATCAATTATTATAACTCACTCTAATCACGTGAAATACATTGATTTTGAACTCTTTTTTCCTTCTTTTTTTGACGGTCAATCCAGCAAATGTGAGAATTTCCATTTCTTCTTCTGTTTTTATTCCGTCTTCCTATTAAATTTATTTTTTCTTCTTTTCTTTTTTTTTTTAATTCTCCTTTCAAATAAGTCATAATAAAATTAAAAATAAAAATTAAAAATTAATTACAATTAATCAAATAAAATGGTATAAAATAAAAACACTTAATTAATTTTAAAATTAAAATTAAAATCAATGAAAAATATTTGATTAAATTTTTTTTTATTTTTTCTTTAGGACAAAAATTGAGCGTCAACATATTTTTTATTATTTTGACATAGGGAAAACTGAATAAGTGATTTTATTCTTAAAATTTGGTATAGTGGATACATATTTTTGTCTTGATTGAGATAAATGTCCTAACCTTACATGCCACGGATAGTTAATGTGATCATCATGATCACTACACTCAAATATCATGATCACTACACTCAAATAAGAAATCAGAAACAACTGGTTTAACAAAAGAATCAATATGCAGTAAATCAAGGTTGCCTACTTCTTTCCCATAAGCTAGCACTTAGTTCAGTTTGTATATCCTGTAAAATACAGTAATTAGGTAATGTTTTGGTTGAAATTTGATTTTTCTTGGCTAAGGTACTTGTAAATAATAAATTGCATTTAAAACTAGAAACATATATTATATGGTTATAGTTTTAGTTTTTGTAATTTGGTTAAATTTTCAAAATTTTGTAAAGATTTGATCATGTGATGAGTAACTCCTGTATTAATAATTCATGTCATGCTAAAACAGTTGTCATTTGATGTCATACTTGCAAAAGTAGTAGCATGAATCATTGGTTTATAGTGGTTCGGCTATAACTCTAAGCCTACGTCCACTTCTCGAATTCTTTCAGTTCAACTATAATGTCAACAATTACAAATGAAAGTTTTTGCAAGTTGACTTCCATCTTAGAGTTTATGGGTAATTCCAAACACTACAACAAACAAAACTGAATTTTATAGGTTCTCTCAATAAATTTTAATTACAAAACAAGATTGTTGAGTTTTTCAATAGGCTCTCTCAATTAACCTTTCACAAAAATTGATTACAAAAATGAATGGGTAGAAAGAAAGTTTAAGAGATTGAAGAGTATTAATTATTTGGTAGTTCTTACCTCTTAATGGTTGTAGGAAGGGTTATTTATACCCACAATAACCCTTCTAGCTGTTGGAAATTTGAAAAGAGAATTCTGAACTTTTTCAACAAGGTCGTGCATGTCTGTGAAGTCTCACTGAGAACTTGCAACGGCTACTTCAATAAACATTTAAAACTGATCAGGTGCATTTAATGCACTATCTGTTTGGACTTAAGGCTGTAGAGTTGTGTGCGTTACCTTCCTATGTTGTGTGCGTGAAAAACCTTTTGGATTGAAGGCTTGGTTTTAGCGTGCAAGATTGTTGAGTGGCATGTGCTAAATTTATATCTATATATATATATATATATATCTATATATATCTATATATATATATATATATAT
>CANUEY010499068.1:0-11681 GCA_948099555.1 Croton setiger | reverse complement strand
TTATATATATATATATATATATATATATATATATATATATATATATATATATATATATATATATATATATATATAAAGACTTATTTTGTTAATGAAACATATAGGTATAGGGTTGTTACAACCTATAAATGCTATCTCCACATTTTAGCTCGATTCTTCCACGGTCAAGACCAATTCAGTATCGAGAAGGCCAAATATAATTATGCTTGTTACTTGGATAATTAGCCTAGTTCAAGGCAGCAGTTCCATACTTGGATAATTATCCAGTCTCTTTCTTCAACAGTTGGGTCAATGGTGCTACTATAATGAAAAACCCGACTACAAACCTCTTGTAATATCTTGTTAATCCTAAAAAACTCCTAATTTCTGTGACATTCCTAAGTGGTCTCCATTCCAAAATAGCTTCAATCTTCTTAGGATCCAGTCTAATACTTTCTACTAATACTATATGTCCTAAGATTAACACTTCTTTCATCCAAAACTCACACTTAGTGAGCTTAACATACAATTGCTTATCTCTTAAAGTTTGCAACACAATTCTAAAATGATTGTCATGTTCATCACTTTCCTTTAAGTATATCAAGATATCATCAATAAAAACCACCACAAATCAATCTAGATATGGATGAAACACATGGTTCATAATATCCATAAATACCACTGGTGCATTAGTAAGATCGAATGACATCACTAGAAATTCATAATGTCCATATTGTGTCATAAATGCAGTCTTAGAAATGTCTTCCTCTTTAATCCATTACTGGTGGTATCCTGACTTAAGATTGATCTTAGAAAACACACATGCTCCTTTCAATTAATCAAAAAAATAATCAATCCAAGGTAATGGATACTTAATTGTTAGCTTGTTCAATTGCTTGTAACCTCAATGACCCGTCTTTCTTCTTGACAAACAACACTAGTGGTCCCCATGGTGATACACTGGTCTAATAAAATCTTTATCTAGCAACTCTTACAACTGAATCTTCAACTTTTTTAATTCTATTGGTGTCATCTTGTAAGGCACAATTGACACAAGTTCAACCCCATGATCAACATCTATAGTGAACTCCACTTCCTGGCTTTGTGACAAACCTGTTAAACCTTTTGTTAATACATCTAGATAATCACATACTTCTCAGTAAGTCTTGCACCATTGGTTTCTCTTTCTTAGCCTCTAATGCACATACTAAATATGCTTCACAATCTTTCTGAATTAATCACTATGCCACTATTTTTGATATCACATTACTCAAAAAATTTCATCACTTTCCCACGACAATAACTTATTCACCTATTGTTGTCTGTAATATCACTCTTTTCTTCTTACAATCCACCACTGCATGATGTCTAGAAAGCTAATCCATACCCAAAATAATATCAAACTCCCAAAAAAGGCAACTCCATTAAATCTCCCAAAAATTCCTTCCCATGAATAACAACAAGACAACCCTTGATTACTGTATTAGTCACCACAACATCTTCTAAAGGATTAGTTATCAGAATGCCTTATCTGACATGCTCTGTTGCCAACCAATGTAGAGAACTCCTTAAACCTGAAAGCTACCACTCCTATTCGAATCTCATCTATGAGTCCCTCATAGAACTTTTTATACCTTTTTGCCTCTATTGCAATTACCCTTTCACCATACCTGTTCAATCTGATGAATTCTCTTTCATACTCTAACATTGACATCCTGCCATACCTAAGGTAAAGAAAATCCTTCCTCTTGGCATCCAGATAAGCCTCTATAGTGAATTTCTTCCTGAACTTATGAAGGAAGAACTACCAAGTACGTTGCGCTGCTGGCACCCTCTACTGGATAGTGTTCCACCATACATATGCTTTATTAACTAACAATGATGTGGCATAAACATAGCTGTCCTCTGATGAACACTACAATTGCTCTAATTCCCTCAGGGTACCATCCAACAAATATTTTGTTGTCTTTGGACTATCATCCTTACTGGCTCTGAACTCTTTCGTACCCTATTTTTGATCTTCTCTAAGAGAGGCTTCATCTCCCTGTTTAGTAATGCTAGTACTGATCATGCTGCAGGAACTACTCCCGCTATTTGTCGGAAGGTATCTACTAACTGCTTCAACAAAGCCTCATGTCCTGGTGCTACCGAAGCCTCACCCTTTACTAACTTGAAGGCATGCAACTCACTCTCCCCTTTCTATGACATCCTCCTAAAAATAATAACAGATTCTTAGTTCATCAGGGTAGTCATGGCATATACATTATTATGACACATGCAATTGAGCACAGGGAACTAAAATCGGAGCTCTGATACTAAAAGTTGTAGTGTCCTTTCCCTGTCCACCTGATTTTCTAAATAAACCGAGTCAGAACGATACAACTGGTTGAATCCTATGACATGTCATTTTGAAAACATCTTGTTTACTGAATGAAGTACTATAAACTCAGATTTAAATATATACAACATTAGCAAAATTATTTACATTATATGCTCTAGATAAAAAAATGTTATAGGCCCAACTAGATACCCTGTACATACTATGATTTACAGTAAAAAAGATACAAAAATTAACCAGCTACCCTGTGGACTTCTTAGTCTAATGATGAACTATAGCAGTTGTAAAGATGAACTTTTTCCAAAAAGACTTCAAAACCTAATGCCTGCGAGTTGAACGTATAACTCGCTGAGCAAATTATACCAAGTGGATACTTTATCTTTAATAGAAAGTAAAGGAAGAAATCACACATTCACATACGATGATTTACTTGAATGACCTTACTTGTTGGCCTTCATACTTTATGACTTTATGCAAGAGTACCTTAAATATAAATTCATAGCATGATTTATTAATTAATCAGCTCCATAAGGTTATGGTTATAATGAAACTTAAGTGATAAGATAACTGGATAACTATATATAATTGTATGTCGGGCTGCTAAGTCCTAAATATATTATAATCATTTTCAATGGCCAAACCATAATATCAAAATGTATGGAGTATAGATCTACTAATTAATATATTGCAACATATCCTTATCTATGTGGTTTCTACCTAATGTCGTTGGAGCATATTATATTTTTGTGTCATTCTATATCACTATCATCACATCTCCACGTATAATCACAATAATAATTTAATTCATGCCATTTAAATGAATGTCAGATTTAATAATTTAATTCATGCCATTTAAATGAATGTCAGATTTTTCCTCTGTTTATTGTATTCCCATCTCATTCTATATCGATTGCCTTCAATTCATAATATGTATTTCCATCTCATTTTATATCAATTCATATATATATATATATATAGGTTAAATGTGTTTATCTATTCAATCACCGGATTGTCATTAGGCAGGTTACTTCCTAACTCGGTTCTGGTTTGGAGTTGGATAGGACTGTCACACATTTGCAGTTCAAATTTCATGTTATTATGAACATTTGAACTATAATCAGACTTGATTTCAATTTTAAATCGAATTTGTAATCAGTTTTGAGTTTTTATCTCGATGCAAATACTTATTATTTCATTTCATAATTTTTTAAATATTTTATTTAGTTATATTAATTATATACATAATTACTTTTATTTGTTTTATAATTTTAAATTAATTTTTTAAATTTTATTTTCCTTAACAATATTTGTAGTCATCTCATGTAAAAACGTATGTTAAGATTGGTAAAAGTAAAATTTTTTGACCATATTGAAACATAAAAAAAGGAAAAGATATGAAGTTAATTTTCAATACAAATTTTCTGAAAGAAATTTCACTATATTAAATAAATATATATGTTTAAAAAAATAATTTCATGATGTGAACATAAAATTACAAGTATCAATTTTCTCATATAGTATGGCTTCCAAAAAATATATCATAATAAAAATTAATTTAAGTTTTTAAAAAAGTGAATATGAATTAAAATAATTCTTTTGTAATTGAACAAAATTTAAATTTAATGAATTTGAGTATAAGTAGAAAATTATGAATATAATTTGCAATAAATATAGTTTTTGGTGCATTATATTTTATATTTAAGATAAAAATCAGTTTTACAAAGTAAATTTTTAATATAATATGAATTTAAAAAATTATTTCATAATTGAAATTAATTTGAATCTAAATTTTAAATAAAAATTAAAATGGCATTTCCTAATAAAACATGTGTGTGATGCATTATATTGTATATTTAAAAGAAAATCAATATTATCAAGTTATGTTTTTATATAATATGAATTTAAAAAATTAGTTCCAAAGGAACATTATGTTTATTTTGATAAAAAAAGAATAAATGAAATTTAAATTGCTATTCTTTGTTAAAAAAAAAATATGATTTATTATATTATGTGTTCAATAAAAAATACTATTATCATGTAAATATTTTATTTTAATACAACATAATCTGAGTTTATCTTTTTTTATAATACTTCAAATAATAATATGATGAAACTAATTCATTAATAAGTTAATAGTAAGTTATAAAAATTTTAGAAAATGCATATTCAATGTTTGTTTAGAAGAACATACTTCATGCTAATGAGATGAATATGAAAGAGTAAAATAATAAATAATCCGCAAAAGTACTAAGAGATTTAAAAAATACAAAACTTTGAAATGTTCATAAAACAAGGAATTTGAATATAAAATTAAAATAAATTAATGAGTAATTTATTTTCTCTTATTAATAAAATTGTGTAATTGTTAAAATTTTTATAAAAAATAAAAAAGAAATAATTTTGAATATAACATGTTACCCACTAATGAAAAGTCTACTGATTTTAAGGGTAATCAACAATACAGATGTGGTTGGTGGCAGCATTCGGTGAATTTAATTATTATTGATAAAAGCCAATTACGAAAGAAAATGAGATTTTAAGACAAATAAATAAACTAATCAATATGAGCCGAAAAAGAAAAAGCTCATAAGGTCCTATTCCTAAGAAAATCAGAACATGATCTAATAAATTACAGGTGGCGAATATTTAGTGCTCAAACTGAAATTAAAGAAACAATTAACAAACTCCTAACTGTGCAATAAATGGTTTTAATCAAAACAATACATTAACGTTAGTTAGTTAGCAAGCAGTAACCCATTTAGTTTGGTACTCTAAAGGGCCCATCATCAAAACTCAACCACTTCTTAGTTCTTAATGCTTGTCTTCTGTTTTCTATTGGAATTTTCTTTTTGTATCCATATATTCATAAAACTTCAAATATTATTGTTGCTTTGTAGTCATGAAAAAGAAAAGAAAAACGAGAGTTTAATTACATTTCAATAGCAACCTACCACAGCAAATTTTTAAAATCAATTTTCCAGATTTTAATTAATTAATTAATTCAATGTTAAAATTTAACATTCAATTTTGTTAGCCCCTAATAAAATGGAATTTTCAAATGCTTTTCTAATGAAATTAATTTTTTTAGTATTTGATCTAAATTTTAATATTTTTATATTTGAAAAATTCATAATATAAATATTTTCTCTTAAAAATATTTCCTATCAAATGACATTTGTTTTGTCTCCATTTTAATGTTGTTAAAGTCACTTTTGATTTTTTTTTTCTTTTTCTCTAATCTTATATATTTTTAGATTTTTTTGAATGGTCACTCGTTCTATTCTAATTATTATAATACTATCTATTTTTTACTTATTTTCCAATAAGTGTCGATAAAAAAAATAGAAAAAATTTATTAGTTTTTATTAATTGGTAAGCTCCACACAAATCACAATAATTACATTAAATGGAGAGAAAATAAAAAACAATTTTTTTGCGTTATACGTAGTTGAAATTAAATAAAACCATTTTTCTGAAACTTTTGATAAATTATTCAAGATAAATAAAATATTCTCTTCTTTTTAGAAAATTTTATTCTTCAATATTAATAATTATATTTTATGAAAATAAATTTAAATTGATAATTTTATTAATTTATGCCATGGATTAAGGATAATTAATAAATTTATTTTTGTTATGCCTATATAAACACAAATTTTATAGGAGATTGTTCTCCACTGCAAAATTTTCTATCCATTTTTTTTTTTTTTGACAAAAACATTAGTATTTTTAATTATACATGACATTGAAGTTTGATTACATTTTTCAGTCAGTATATTTAGTTCTACAACTTACTTGGATAAATTGTGCATCAGAATATTAAATTTTTTGCGAGTTACATGAATTTTACAATTTGATTTTGTATTTCTTTGAAGCTGAAAGCTTCATGTTATTAGGTAATTTATTCTTTTTATATCAATCAATTTGTAAACTTAAGTCAGTTTATGTCCAAAAGTGTCTTTTTTTTTGGCAATCTATTCATTTAAGCACTAAGTATACTTTCAATCTACCTTTTATATTCTGTTTTTATTATTTTCACTATTTCATGCGTTTATAATTTTTTTTGACCATTATAATTTTATTCTAACACTATTTTCTATTATTTTGATTTTTTGAGATGTGGTATGTGCACCCATTTATTATTATTTTTTATTTTTTGCTAATTGTACTTTACTTTTGTAGAAACAAATCTATTTTGATTTAAATTTAAAAGGTCCGATAATTGTTTATATTCTTTCTATGATTCCTTCAATGAATTTTATTTTATGTCAATTTAATTGTGATTTGTCCTTCACAAATATGAAATTTTGTGTTTGCGATGATTTCAATCAAACGCCATGTTAGTATAATCATATTACACTATTTATTTATTTGTTTGTGGCTTAAATTTTATTTACTTTGAGTGAAAATTCATTATATACTTGAAAAATATTCAATCGTATTTTTTACTATTTTTATCATGATATATTTTTTTACATATGTTAATCATAATGTTGGATGGTAAAACTAATTACAATATCATCTATACAAACTACAAATTTAAGATAAAAAAGAGATCATATATAAGCAAGGACTTGGTAATAATTAAGTGTTAATTTGACTAAAGATAAAAGGTTTAGAAATTTAGGATAAATATATTATATAAGTGTATATTAAAAAAAATTCATATAAATATTTTTGAATCTATAACTTTTATTTCTATAAACATTTATTTATTTTATTAATTTTCTAAATTGTTCTAAGATTGAAGCATTTCAAACTATACATAATCAAAATGTAAATAGATTGAAAAACTATGTTTTAATTTTTAAAAAATCTGTTGCAATTGCTAAAATCAATTTACCTATGATTTTGAAGTTTCTATGAATTCCTATAATGTGAAGATAGTTATAACATTAGGACATTTAGAAAGTACTATTGTATTTTGAATTTTTAAAAATGAAAGTTTGAAACCTGATCATTAGAGATAAAATTGAAGTATGTAATTATTTTAATTATAAAGAGGAAAAAAAATTAAGAAATAAATAATTAATGTAATATATGGAAATATTGCTATTGTCATTCATTATATTTGTTAGCTAAAATAATTTATTTTATGACCATTATTTTTTGTCAAAGTAAATTAAGGTAATCTTAACTTGAAATGCTTTTGTCCCAAGTTTAATTTTTATGAAATAATTCATTATAATACAAGATATTAATTTGTTTTTTAATTTTAGAATGAAATAAAATAAAATAGAAATAAAAAAATTTTTCTTTCATTAGAAATAATTACAGAAATTGAAATACAATTCATAACTATTTGCACAAGTGAAAATTACGGTCAAAAATTCATTGATAATTGCACGTGGACCGTTAATAAAAAGAATCAGTTTACTTAGCATGTGTTTTGGAGAGTTAGAAGAGGAGAAAACTGAAATTAGGCTGAAAACGGCTGCGTCCATAGGATGTGCAACATCAACATCAGTTAGGAGACGAACACGGGCGACACACTCCTATGTCTTTTGGCTATGCAACAATAGAGGTGTTTTAGAAGCGTACACGGGCAATCAACACGGGCATGTTCGATTTTAAACACGGATGTGTCCAACTAAAATATGGGCATGTTATGCTGATTATGCTAAGAACATAAATCGTGAGTTTTCTCAACACGACTACCACACGGCCGTGTCTGTGGCCTTGATGCATTAGTCAGAGATGAATTTTCCTTTTATTTTTGAGTATTTTCCTTTTAGGTTTAGGACTACATTTTGTAAACCTATAAATAAGTCTTTTGGATTGAAAACTTAACATTTTAGCTTATTCTTTGCTTTTGTAATTACTTTATAGATTATTTATCAGCTATTATTGTGACGTTCTCTAGTTCGTCCTACATATCCTTCTATCATAGGCATTTGAGCTTACCTAAGCTTTGGATGTCTTAAGAGGTAATTTATCTTATGTTGGAATTCGTCTATCTTAATTGTGGGACAGGGTTTGCTGCTTATTTCCTTAGGGTTTTCGCTTTGATTATTATTTGATCCGATTTCGGATAAATTTCTATCTATCTATTTAATTTCAATTTAATTTAATTATTGAGTCAATGTTAGAGTGTTTTGGACTTGTATCATTCTTCCAACAAACAAAATCTACTTTCACTCAAACGACACATGCCTTTCAGCTTAAATGACAAGTCATTTGAATTCTCTTCTTGCCTGACTGCTCTAGCTTCCAGTCATTTGACCAATTACCAAACTGAAACTGCACCCATTGATTTCAGCGATTATAATTGAAAAACTGTATATCGATCGTCTTTTGATGGTCCTAGGGTTTGGTTACTGGTGTTACCCTAGTGTTTTGGTTAGTGGAAAATGTGAAACTTTAAGTTGAAGATCGAGTTTAACCACGACCCACTCCACTGACCCAATCAGAACTCCATTATCCGGTATCTATTCGTGATGTCTCTGGGGTCTAAACCATTTACCCGATTAAAAGCAATCGATCAATGTCATCTATTGTTCTTGTTGAGGTCCAAACGACGGTGAAGTATTTGGGCTCTCCTACGGGTTCTTTTCTTTAAAATTACCGTTTTTGATTTAATTTAATACAAGTTCACAATTTTATCCTTTATTTGCGTATCAATTTTAAAAATAGTAAAAGTTTAAATTAAAATACATATTTTAAATTAAGATTGTATCATTTCACTTATATTTGTATTTGCATTTTTAATTAGCTTATATCCATAATTTTCATCCTACTAGTATTTGCATTTTTATCTAATTTTATATTTAAATATTAATTTATATTCTACATTTGTTTGTAAATTTAATAACATTTGCACTTTGCATTAGCCTTTAATTTAATTTTTATTTCTATTCAATTTTACATTTGATTTTTAATTAATTATATCCATGTTTAGATTTTTAATTAAATAACTTAAATTTCAATTATCAATGAAACTTTACTTTACATGATCAGATTCTCAAAAAATCGTAATTATAATATTTAACGTATATTTTATTTAAATTTCGATAGATTCATTTTTTCAAAATAATTTCTTTGTCTTCTAATTTTATAAATTAATAGCTAAGTGTTCTTTATGAATTTGCTACTCAATAAAATTATTATTTTAATTATTTATTTCATTTAACAACTAATGTCGCCATAAATAAACTATTAATTTTAATCTTTATTAATTTAATATCTCTAATTTGAATTCGAATTTATCATTTATCCTTATAATTATTTAAATCCACTAACTTACCATTAAACAAGCTAGTTAATAAATTACTATTTTGATTTTCCATACTTGCTTATTCTCATCAATATTAATATATACTTATTCGTTATTTATTTAATTTCATCTTCTTCACCATTTTGATGTTACCTTTAATTCAAATATTTATTATTTAATCTTTACAATATGTATCAAATGTTATTTATTGATAATTTTATCTTTTTAGAATTTTTATATCATCTTCTCATATTTCTCGAATCTTGTTTAGATTTAATCTAGCAAATATAAACCTGTTTCTTTTCTGTTTATAGTATGTTTATAATCTAAAAGAGTAGATTAAACAAATTTCTCTATAATCTATTGATTTATTTTCAACAAATATTCATATGTTTCTATATTTAGTATCTAATTTAAAATAATTATTATATAACTTTCTATGTATTTTTCAGCTACGCTTAGATTTCATTAAGCAATTATTAACATGTTTACTTTCTGTTTACAATATACTTACAACATGTTTATAATAATTTAATTCTCATGTATTTTGCTTTTTAAAAAATGTTTACTTTCCTTTTATAACATAATTGCTTAATTAAGAATTTCTTATTTTATTATCAACCATGCATTTTCTTACTCATTTTACTCTGTATTTTCGACTTTGAAAGTTTAGGATGTCTCAACTCTTCCCACTTTTTAAAAGAGTTTCGTTCACGAAAATCATTCATTTCAATATTCACTCTTATATTCTTATTTAAGCATCTCAAATAATAGTTCATGGGTGCTTAGTCCATGATACTATTATTCTTGATGTACTGACATTTCTGATATTTACTTTCTATGCATCTCATTTTATGCTGGTTAAGGTCGATTTCAACATAAAGTTTTATTCTGGTTGCTTTCTTTTCTTTCTGAGTTTACTTGTCATATGTTTTTGCTTACATTTTCTTATCTCATTTATGTATCTTTAACTTGCTTTTCTTATGTTGCTCCTCATGGTAATAACAGTAGAATCAAAGTGGGATAAGCGATACAACATGAATGATATTCGGCATGGATGAAATAGCAAAGCTATATATAATCATATCATACAATCACTCTATAGCAAAAGCCGGAATAAATCATCAGTATATCATATCATGCAGAAACCTATTAAAATAATCTGTGGCTGACCCTAATAAAACTGCAGACCAAACCTTGTATGAATGTATATTCAGCATGGATGAATATTTAGCATATTTAAGTGCTTTCGACATGGATGGATAGTCCGGAATAACTCAACATCTTTAATCATATAGCATATCATTCATCAGCCTAAGCAAGAATCACATATCATATTAGTATGAATGCCTTTATCTCAATCTTCATTCTGAATTACCAAGTGAGCTATACTTTTATGTTGTTTATTTTCTATGCTTTTTGATATTTCATTTTCTTTCTTTTTTTCCGTCTCTTCTCTTTCTGTAAATATGGGATGTGATATATCTCGTGCATGAAATGTCATAATATTCTGACCTCAAGGTCTAATCATTAACATTTCTATTTAATATTGTCTGCTTATAATTTAACTTTTATGACTTCATAATCTCTTTCATGCATTCTAACTTACTATTTTGATTTTTTTTAATATGTATCAGTTATGAAATAACTTTAATTCTTTTACAATAATTTTTAATACCTATTTCAAATTAATTTGTATTTTTATATTTTTCTTATTATACCTATCGTTTTAGAATAACCCATTTAACTATTTTTATTGTTTGTTTGTTGATGCTTTTATTTATTCTTACATTTTTTCAATAACTTTGTGTCTTTCTATAATATTCTCCTTTTTATGTCGACTACTTACATAATTATCTTGCATTGTTACTTTCAAATGTTTTTACCAATTATTATACTTTGTTTCAGTAATTTATAATTTTTTTTTTTAAATTTTAATATCTATTTCTTATGTTTAATCCTACCCATTTTTATCTTATCATTTTCAGTATCAGTTTCTTATGTCGACTTTGTTTCATGATTTCTCTTTTTCTTTTTTTTTTTTTTTTTTTTTTTTTTTTTTTTTTTTTTTTAATTAGTAAAGAATTTTTTTAAATAAATTTTTTTTTTATTTTTTTTAAATATATATTTGGATTTTTTTGTTGGTTAGAT
>CANUEY010499022.1:0-86908 GCA_948099555.1 Croton setiger | reverse complement strand
ATATATGTCAGTCCATATGCACACATGCCCAGTTCCTGTCCTTTTTTTTCTTTTTGAGGTTGTATAAATGGGCCTTGACCTGTTAGGAACATCTGAGATGCAATGCCTTAGTAAATAGTAAGTCTGAAGTTGTGTTAATGGAAATTCTATATATGAAGAATCAACTCTTGAAGTGTGAAAATTTATCTTTTATAAACTACATTTCTGATCAAAGTGCTATAAGTAGTGTTCCTTAGAGAGCTATGTGAAACAACATTCTAATGTCTTAACTGCAAATTTCTCCCTATTTTCTTTTAATTTTCAATCCTCTCTTTGATGAGTGGACTTTTCACAAACTAATAAGAATGAGCTACTTTTTGTAAAGAACACATACATAGGGGCTGATTTCAGTTCTTTCATGATTTCTGGTTTGTGCTTCTTGAAACTGATGGAAAGTTTTGAAGTAAGATTTTTTTGCCGGCATAAGATTTTAGTCTTTATAATGGTTTCCGTCATGAAAGTACTGGATATGGTCATGTTGCTGGTTTATGTGATGACATTCATCATCTAGAGATGTCTAGTCAAATAATTTTATTTATTTGCCAGATGAAACTTGAGTTCAGAATCGGCATAACTTAAGCTTGCATGAGCAAGTGAATATGAGTTTTCCCTATGACATAGTATGTCAGTTAATCTTGTATGAAGATACAGCCTTATCTAAATAAACTGAGTGCCTATATATTCTGCTACTTGCATATTTCTAAGTAACATTATGGATTTTTTTTTTTTTTTTTTTTTAGTTTTTCCATTTAAGGCCCTCATATACCAAGTTGTGTAATCTCACTTTCATCCTTGCGAAAGATGACTTTCTACTAATGATAAACTACACATCTCAGAAGGAAGATACATTAATTATTGGTCTTCTTTTACCATCACTCTTGTTTCTTTGAAATACATATGTTACATTTCCCATTTAGAACAAGACTGATTACTCAAGAACCTCTTTCAGTGTTTATCGAGAGCCCTTAGAGATGAGAACCCAAAGTTCCTAATGGCAGCCTCTGCAGCATTGTTGCCCATTCAACCTCTAATGGTGTCTTGTATTCACACAGGCATGATGGAGGTACATGCTCGATGTTGATCTAATTTCTTTTTCATGTTAGTTTAAATTGATCTTTTCCTTTTCAACGTTTGCTTTTTCATTATATATTGTTGATTTTAATCCTGGAACATAGTTAAGTTTAAGGCGAAATACCATTTTCTGCTGTGGGGTGCTTCCTGCATTTCTTTTGAAATATGTAAGCACATTAATCAGTGGCATTCTTTCTTCTTGCATCTTTTGTTAGCTTAATAATCAAAACTTATGGAAAAAATATTATCAGTCAGTAAACTTTGTTTTGAATCTCGGTAGTCAGAGGGTATTAATTGGCCTACTCCTTTCCAAAATGCCTGCACAAAATTTGGTGTTCTGAATAGAAATTAAAAGGTTTGCCCTTCTGCTGGCATGATATGATTATTAAATTCAACTTTTTTTTTTCTCCCTCAAAACCATTGGGTTTCTACCTAAATGGGGGAACCCTTATTCGAGTTACTATTAGATATTGACTAATCAAACATAAGGGTCTGAATGGATGAATTGTTCATGAGGATAGATTTTTTTTTTTTTCATTTCCAAACGACTGTTTCGAAATAGAGAACAAAATCAATATATACTGTTTTTCAGGCCATGTAGTTATTAACTGAATTATGTTGTAATTATTAATGTAGGTGGCATTTGCAAAAAGAGCAGTAAAAGATCCAGACCTGCGGATGGTGCATAATCTGCACAAAGTGTCCTCCTTGTTGGGAGGCGTTCTTTTCGTTGCAGACGACATGTTTCCTAGCACTCCTTACATTCATGCTGGTTGGCATCTTGCTGCAGCTGTTGGTGTAGGCACCTGTAACAAGCTTCTTGAATAGCACAACCTCAGGTCAGTTTCATATAATTCATTCATCCACTGAGCTGGAGCTTCAACATGATGGCTATAAGTTCCATTTTCAGCTAGCCAGTGCAGCAAGTAATCAGGAAGTTTAGGATTTTAGTTTATTTCAGAGCTCTGTGGGTTAAACCCACACAGTAGATTTCTTAGTTCCTTCTTCCAATCTACTAATTAAATAGGGGTTTTAGTCAATTGAGTAAAACCATTCATTCATCCTTAAGCAAAGGATATGATGTAATATTTTATGTAAAACAGTGGCTAATGTAATCTGTATATCAAATTAGCTATTAGAAGAAAAAACATCAGCTGATGGTTCATAATTAATTGAATTGGGATCCTTTTATTTAAGAAAATTAAATAAGTAATTGAATTGCATCCTTATTTCTCTTTTTTATGATTTTTGTTGGTCCTTTAATGTGGTTTTTTACGTTTTTTTTTTTAAAAAAAATGGAAATACTGACAATAAAGAAAAGAGATCTCCAAATTCAGTCCGAATGAACAAAATAATTGAACAATTATATAGAGAGCCAAGCATACATAATTCATCAATAACAAATTCCTGCCTGGAATAAAAAATGTTGCACTTAAAAACTATGTTTGAAATTTTGTATCACTTTATCAAAAAAAGCTAAAGCTAAGACTAGGCTAAAGGTGTGTCTAATGTACCTGCCTTCTATATTTAGTCCTACAAACACCTAATAATATGTACAAACAAATAATAAAATTAGATTAATGATCCACAAATTTGAAATATTATTCATTTGGTGTATAAGCCTACTTTTTAGATAGAAAAAATAATTAGAACTCTATTAAAATTAGATTAATTCGAATCTAAATTATTCGGCATCTGTAATTTAGTAAGTAAAATAAATAATAAAAAACCAAGTAGAAAGACAATTGGAAATAAAGTTATTGACTAAATTATCATCACATGAATAAGCATTAATAAGCAGGTTAATATTTAACGGAATGAGTAAGTTTAATCCATTATAATGTTACTTTTATAAAAACTGTAAAATGAATTGTTAGTGGTCAATTAGATGTGGTTTAATTGATTTTTCACTTATTTTTTTATGAAAAATAGTAGTCTTAAGTTTGATTGATCCAAATAACATCATATCACATATATTTTTAAAGAGAGAACAGTCTTATTATACGATGTATGCAGATGGAGTATGAGCCTCCATTATTTGGTTGACATACTTGGTTGGCCAAATGGACACTTATAAATAATAAATAAATAAAAAAGAGTGAATCTTAAGTGTACATTCACCTCCTGTTTTGGGAAGAGGAAGAAAAGCAAGAGATGGAAAATAATGAGGCAAATAAAGGGGATTCACCTTTTCACTATTTGGATATGGATCGGGGGACAAAAATATATCATACTGCGACTAAAACTTTATATATATATATATATTTATAAAGAAATTAAATTGAATTATTAATTAATGAAACATGAATGACATAAAAGCTCACCAGGTCACGCATTATATTATACAAATACTACAACATTAGATAATGCATTCTAATGGTGCAGTACTGCAAGGACTATTATTATTATTAGAGCCTCTAAGAAGAAGTCGTAGCCTTTTTTCTTTTTCTTTTTCTTTTTTTTAACACTTTTTTTTTTTTATGATACATATGAGAACAAAGCATAGTGATGTCGTTTCATTTGTTAATATATCTCGTTTCCCAATATATATCTCCACAACACAATTCCAAGCTTCTTGTACCCCTCTTTCCTTTCTTTCTACTTCCATTTGTTTTTTCTCTCTTGTCTTTCATTATACATACCATAAAACACGTTTTCTTCATGACAGGCATTCACCAACCTGAGCTTGTAACATGAGAGAAATGAAGTGCGAGCAGCCATTAATGGGGAGTTCAAGGTGGAACCCTACACCAGAACAACTACTAGCACTTGAAGAAATGTATAGACGTGGCATTAGAACTCCAACAGCTGAAGAAATTCAACAAATTGCTACACAGCTTAGTAGGTTCGGAAATATTGAAGGGAAGAATGTGTTTTACTGGTTTCAAAATCACAAGGCGAGAGAAAGACAAAAACGACGTCGTGAGTTAGAGACTGCATATAAACTACCAAAACAATATCATAATCATACTTTACCAACTATCAACACCAATGATTATTCATCTTCAGGTGATAATATTGACATAACTATATGTATGTGTGGTAATTATAGTTCCAATACCATTAAGAAAGATGTCTTCTTTATTTTTTTTATTGAGTTTTGAAATATTTTTTTTATTTAGGGTTGAGAAGGACATTTTATGAAGTTGATCAAGGAAAGAGATCGATACATCCTTCAAGCTGCAATTTAGAGGTCAGTATATATGTCTAAGTTTACCTTAATTAATATTTGTTTTTGCTAAGTAAGTGGGGTAGTTTTGCGGGTACTTTCCCTTGAGTATCCCAATACAAACAGGGATTTAGTTAAGCTTGTGGGTGTTGATACCTCGTGGTTAATCCAAAATACTATTTTTGCTAATCATAAAGAAAAATAATTAAATTCATGTCATAATTTGCAACTTTTAGAAGCAAGACTTAAATTAATTAATAGTACTATATATTAAGCATGTAATTATATTATTTGACTTGTAAAAATGTCAAAAAGAAAGGTCTGTGAATGATGATGAGCTTTTATTCTACTTTTGCACATTATAGGAAAAAGGAAAGTATCAAAGTTAAGGGTATGAAAGAGCACAGAAATTCTTGGACTTGTTCGTGATTTAAAATTATATTTTATAATAATGTCTATTATAATATTAAAAGCATGACATTTCAGGGAAGTGTTTCAATGCATGGAACAGCAGAAAGCACCATTCTAACACATGGGATTGAGTGGTCACAAGTTGAAGAGAGGGAAGTATACAAACATAATAATTTCTGTCCAAAGAACGAGAATGCCACGTGGCATGCTATGGAATGGTACACAACAGCAAGAAGTTCAAGAATGTCAAACCTCGAAAGGCAATCACAGAGTAGTAGTTCAAGATTCTCAAATCTTGACGATGGAGGAGATGAGATGAAGGGCTACGATGAAAAAGGATCAGAAGAAGTTGAAACCCTAGAATTATTCCCACTTGGCAGCAGCAGGAGTGAAGAAGAAGATATGAATGGCAGCAAGAAAGTAGCGATGAGTATAAGGCCAAAACAGTATTACGAGTTTCTACCTATAAAGAAATGATCAGAAAAGGCATGTGGGAACTTTAAATGTGAGAAAGTTTCATATTTTGTAATGTAGTAAAGAGCTTAGGATATAGGATAAGAACATGAAGAAACGTAGTTTGCCTTAAACTGCAATTGGACCATGTTGGTTAAAACATGGTACACCTCTATTATTTTCTATAAAGAAGGTGGTGTAGTAATTTCTTCGCAGAGGATTCTAATTAGAGAGAGAGAGAGAGAGAGAGGTGATGTTGAAATGAGGTAGATGGATATTACATAATGTGAAGAATAATATTTGTATTTTTACGTGTTTTCAATTATCAACACATTCTCTAGTCTACTCCAACAAACACACCCTTATTGCTTTTCTTGGGAAAGTTACCAATTTCTATGATATATATGTGCTTAGATTCAACTAATTGCATAATGCAAAGTTGATGGATTTTACTCAATTCCATCTATACTATTTAAGATGATATGTTTGATCTTCGATTCCAATCAAAAGATTAATATGTGAACAAATTTCTGTTTAATTTTTGTGAATAAGTCGAATTTTAATCAACTTCCACATAATCAAATCTTAAATAGAGTGGCGGACTTTACTTATCATTTTTGTAGATTTTTTTTTTTTAAAAAAAAACTTTATGAATTTTAAGGACCTACAAAAAGAAATTGGGGTCAATGATCCCCGTTCCTTAACGTAGGTTTGCCTCTCTATGAGACAGTCATTTTAATTGAAGTATTGTTTTGAATGACTGTTTAGAGCCTCAAAATTGTACAATCAAAATCAATTTAAAATGAATTGGGTAGTTACAAAAGTTCGTTTGTGGTTTGTTAAATAGAAAAATGTTTAAAATTGGTTAAGTAATAAATTCAACGCATAAATTGAATTTCTATATCTTAACTAAAATTATTACAATATAAAACAATTACTAGAATATCAAAGTAAAAAGTTTAAATTTACTTAAAAAAATTTCAAATTTGACGCTTATCATATATAATTATTTTTGCTGTGAAATTCAACCATCACGGCGTGTTGTATGGCGCGAAGTATAAAAGATGGGACGGGTCTCTCAACGAAAGTAAGTTTAGGGTTGAATAAAAGTTCAAACTAAGTTTGGAGCAATAAAAGAATTTATTTTTCGAATAGGGAAAAAAAATGAGGAACTGTGTATATGCACAGACCCCTTAACTAAACCACCGCAGAATATGCAATTAGAAAAGTGAAAAACAACTCAGCCCCAAATCTTAATAACAAACGAAGAAAAAAAAAGCCAAAAATTTTAAAAACACATGCAATAACAGAAACAGAAGTCCAGAGCACCGACACCTGTCCCCGGCCCCATCCATGTCACTGAAACTTTTGCAGAGGTAAAAAACAACAACAAAGCAGTGATTAAAGAAACAGTAATAGCAACTAAAAGAGAGACGCTTATTGCCGATGGAAATGCATTGAAGTGGGTATGGCCAAAAATAGGAGAGGCTGGCTGTTGGGTTTTTGACTGGAATCTAGTAGTTGGTTGGCGTTGCTTTTCAACTCATAAATTTGGACCAAGTTTAATGTCCTTTCTGCCTCTCGATTTCCCCCCACCACACTTTTCATCTTCTCTCACTCTTCCCTGCCCTGCCTTCCCCTTTTTTAATTTTTCTTTTAGTAATATCATGTCGATTAAGATTACATCGCTCCTCCTATGCATGTTTTCTTTAAGATTTTCGTCTCTAAATTAAAATTCCGGACTAAATTGAATAAATTAAAAATAGTAAGGACTCTATAGTTTACAAACTCCCACCAGCATCACCATGATTGAACCATCAACTTCGACAAGGAGGGACTGCATGAAAGTTAGAGGCTAAGCTGTGGCAAAGAGGCAAGCTGTGAATCTAATCTTTGTAGTGTTGGTGGGGGAAACAGTAGTGACAATAGTATTATCTTACAGTCATAAAAGTAGTGTGATTTTCTTGCAATTCACAAATGTCCAGTGAATTTGTATTTTCAATTAATTTTTTATCAACTATGGAGCTTTAAAGTTTTAAATTTTATTCAATTTAACAAATTTTTAATTGATGCGAAAATCATCTCATCCTTAAAATAGCTTAATTTTGTTACAAATCAAAGTGGTTGGAATTGCTTGGATTTTTCTCATTTTGGCTTAAAATAAGCTTTTAAGTGCTTATTGATATAAGCAGCACTTTGCTGCTCATATAAAAATAGTTTATAAACCGAAAAAAGCTTTAGACAAACAGGTCATCAACTAATTTTTAAGTTAAAAAATACTTATAAGGAGCTTATGAACATTGTCGAACACCCTCGAAATTATATTCTAAGCTTACCCCCTTTCTCTATAGATTCTGCTGTTAGTAGTAGCTTTCTTTTTCACTTGCTTCTTGTAGGCGTGGCACTATGGTACGTCCCCATGCTATTCTATTTAAGTACAGTTCCTTTTTTTTTTACAATGAATTTAAGTTCAGTTCCTAAATAATTAAGATATAGATATAAAGCAAAGTGGGAAAAAAAAAAACTCAAAATCTCCACTTGTAACTGAATTATTATTTGCTTCTTTGATTTCCAAGGAAATCAAACAATAATAAGTGCTTTCCCTTTTGTCACGTTCTACTGAAATTTCAGTGCAACATTTACTGATAAAAATTTCAAAATGGTGTAATCTGACTGTGTACTACAAATAAAAGCTTGTGAAACAGAAAACATACATCCCTCGAACCAAATTTACTAATTAAGAAACCTGCTCACTTTTATTTTTGACTACTCAGGACTTCATTGCTGACAAACAATGGGACTATCAAAATTCAGATCCTATCTTGTATTCCACAATCTTATTCTTTTTGCACTCCTTTATTTCAAGAATGGGTCTATCTTCAATACCCAGAAATCCATGACCCACTATCCAATTAATAAAAAGCAAAAATTTCCTCTTTCCAAGCCAAAAAGTCGGTTGGAAAGGCTGTTCTCCATAGAAAACGAACACTGTATACTGAAACAAAAAGCTACTCTCATTTTCAACAAATAGTTAGCAAAGTTCAATTATTTCACAGGAACTTACCCAAGATTTTAAGTTTCTTTAACCTGTCAACAAGGAAGAACTATTCATCACAAGAAAAACAGAACCTCATTATTATAATAACGTTAGTGCAGATAATAGCTTTTTATTATTATTTATCATCTAATGTACATAAAATGGAGTACAATTTAATGTATACCCAATTTCAAAATGTCACAATTGAGACAAGGCAGCCATGCTCAAGGTACAGATGCTGAATAACATCCTTTGTATAAACAACTGAGTTTTCAAAATCTGTCAGTAAATCAATATGCATAGAGAGGCTCTGGCTCCACTTTCCTTCTAATCCTGGATTGAAAGATGCAAACGTTTAGTACAATTACAAAAGCAATTCATAAGTATGGAGGTGCTTAAATGCCATACTTCATCATGAAATTCGAAATCTCAAGAGAAGTGCAATGTTGACTACTATGAAAAAGTGTATTAAGATCAAACAAATGCCTGCAAGCCATGCTGTTGTTGCAGCAATGCAAAATTGAAAGAATGATATATGCTCATTTTGTTGTACTAAAGGAGAGGAAGGGCATGGTTTGCTCCTTTCTTTTCTTCAGCAATGAAAGAATTGTTAATTCATCTTTTTTAATTCATTTCGTGAAACAATTGTTTTAATTTCCCCTTGGAAATAACTATATTTTACATTAGTTCCTATAACCAAACATAATGAAATGTTGATCATGGCATGACTGTATCAGACTGTCAAAGTTCCAAACTATAAGACACTTGTATTCTACATGAGGGGGGAAAAAGACAGATGGCAGTATGCACATCAACTAGAAAATAGTCTATATGAGCACACTTGCAAATCAAACCCCGCGTATTGAACAAAATTTACTGCAAGCCAAACTTACTGATAAGATGAAAAACATGCTTTCTACTAATAACTTATTCTCATTTTAATTAAGGAAGTGATAATAAATTAATAATTTCTTCAGATCATAAAAATGATGTTGAAGCTAAGGAACATTCCCAATATACAAAAAGGAAAAAACAAACCATTTTTATTGACCCACCAGTTATCAGGCGCCCATTTGCAGCCATCAGTATCCACCACATGCAAGCTGTAAGCATGCCTTGATTTTGGAGACCGATTCTCAAAACTGTATCCCAAGCAGATAGAAAAAAGTAAATTTAGAATCGATCGTTGTTGAGATCTAAGTTCAAGGTATGGCAACTGAAAAATGGATTTTTCAATTTGATACCTTTGATGAATAAGATCACCGTGGATGATGACCAAAGAACCAGCTTTCACTTCAATTGGTACAAAATCCCTTTGTTCATAAGAAGGGGAAGGCTTATCAAAGTAGACCCCTTGTTCACCTCTAATAAACCTTCTCACTAAACCATCTGAAAATAGCAGAAACGGAAGTTTTTACTATGCTATACAATTTTTATTAGCTTATTCAGCTTCACCAAAATAAAACTAAATAAATGAATAGTGGAAAAAGAAAGGAAGATACTTTTATGGGACCCAGGAATGGCCCACAGACAACCATTAACTGTCGTTGCATCTTCGAGGGCCAACCACAGCCCTGTGCAAGTTGGTGGTTCAGTATATAGAAATGAGTTGTCCTGGTGAGGCACTACTTCACCCCCAATACCTGGTTGCTGTTAATAAGGATCTCAAGTGTAAGCAACATGCAACAAATCATAGTGACACAAGTTAACTCTCCACGAAAAAAAATACCAAAGCCTCACAAGCAAAATGAAGGTAGGAATTCCTTCCCAGCTTTTGTTCAATCCTAACAATTTAGCGCACTGATATAATATAGCATATACGTCATTAATCCAGTGAATTAGTGAATCAAATTTTGAGACAATGCCTAAATTTCTTTTCTGAGGCACTGTAGTCGGGTAAGTTCTACTTGCCAAATCATGTACAATCATCAATTGTATTTCATATAAATATCCAAGTGTTTACTTCAGCAACTGCATTCCATGAATAGATGATTTACACTCAAGAAGTGATTCAACTGATAGTAGGTTTATACTCAATAGCTAGGCTATACATACACGCTTTGTTAATTGTCATTTTACATTCCAATAGTAATAGTAAGCATCACCATCCCCAGATGCTCAAAAATACTAACTTCATAAACAAACCAGTTACTCAGGTGACATGTTCCCATGATAGAAATCAGGTATGTTTGCATTAATGCATTGTCAACCACCATAATCATCCAAAGTATGATGAGAGGGTGAGCAAAGGTTTTAAGCTTCCTTAAGTTTCCCAAAGATCGTATCAATTGAAAAGGCAGCCAAGAATTCTAATGAAAATGACATTATAATAATACCTTAAAAATGTACATTGATTGTATAACCACTGGCTTCTTGTAACCCAAGGAGAATAACATGCTTAAAAATTTCTCAGAGCAAGAGAAGCTTTTAAATACTGGATCAGCCTCATGCAGGGCTGCAAAAACATATGCTCGATACTAAAGTTTGCAATAACATAAAACTGCACGTTGCAGTAACAACTGCAACTGCATGGAAATAAAGCCAGTTCCAGTAGGATTCTCTTGCATTAATGAGTAAATATTGCAATTTCAAAACATACCATGGCCAACTTTATTAATAGAGAGGTGCTTTGGTTGCAGCAGGTTTCCATCATCGCTAAATGCTTTCTCTGCCAAATATTACAATTGCCATTTTCAGACCACCAAATTATCGATGGCTTCCAAAATCACAAATATTGATTTAAGGCCCAACATAAGTGATAATATATTTAGTAATATGGAAATTAAGTAGCCAACCCCTAGATTAGCAAGGGAAATATGAAACATGAACATCACATAGCCAATAAATCTCAAGAACTTCACTATCATTCCAAGCCAACAATACACATAAAAAGGAACTGAACCTCTATCTACTAATGGGTCCCATTAGCTAATACAAAAACAACAAAATGATTCTAAAATGATCGAGTTCAAGTTTCTAAAATAGAGAATCCCTTATTTATACTAAGGTTGTATTCAGCAACAACTTTTCAAGCTGTTTTTAGTGTTTGGTGAAATAACTTTTACATAATTTTAGTTGTTCAAGTGTCTTTACAAAAGGCTAACCTCCTTAATTTTTAGCTTTAATGTATTGTAACAGATAGTAAAAGAAAAAAATCATTCAAATAGCTAAACGCTACCCAAATAACAAATTTTGTTGTACATGCCCTAAAATTTGAACTAGAGAGTGGATTTATATTAGTAAGCAAACACTATGAGTCATGTATAATATTCCTCACCACTAGAAAAAAAAATTCAGTTGGATGATATGACTCACCAACAGAGAATAAATGGAATTACAACATGCCATTGTGTAAACTAATTATAAACGTTTTTTAACACTACTTTCTTTAATTTATTTTTCTCTTTTTTCTTTATGGGGGTCAAGCCAATGTACAATTGTTTGTTCCACAGTTTACAAAAGATAAAGATTGCACCACCAAACGGGAAAAAAGAATCCAACCATCAAACGAAAAATCACCACTAATCCACCAAAAAAATGAAGCACAACTTGAGCAGCAAAATGAAAAAGGTTTTTTAGTACCTTCAAAGAAAAATGAAATCTTTTCGGCGCTCTCATAAAAGTAATCATCAGTTATTCGTTGCTGAAAGTCAAAAATCAAAAGAAAAGCCCGATTATGTAATCGCAGACTGTAAAATGAAATAAAGCTCTACAATACAACAAATAAATAGAAACCTGATTCTTGGTGGAGAAAATTGAGGCGGTGGAAGAGCAATCAAAATCATCAAGTAATTGATCCATTCTCTTGACTAAGGCATCGGTTTCTTCAGCGTTTGCAAAAGATTCAATTACAAGATAACCTGTAAACAAGAAAAATTAAACAATACAAAAATTATTCGATTTTCAAAAATAGAACGCATGTTTTGTAGCGTGGAAGCAGATTCTGCGATTTACCTTCAGAATCAAAGAAGTCGAGTTGATTGGAGGTGAGGTTTCCGGTGATTCCCATGCTCTCTCTGTTCGACAATACTTGCACTTTGTTTGGAAGGAAAGAAAGGGGTTGTAAAATAATTTTAATAATTTTACTTTTCTATTGTATATCTTTTGTTTGAATAGAAGTAAAATAAATTTATTTTACTTTTCTATTTCAGTTTATTTATTTGAGCTCTTATTTTGACTCTAAAATGAGATGAAATAAATAAATTTAATTTCATTCCCATCCCATCCTTATAATCCTAATAAAATAAATTTCATTTTTTTTTAATTCGAAAACAAACAATATAATTCGAATATTTCAATGCATTTTATTTGAATTAGTATAATAGTCCATAGTTAGTTTCAAATATTAAACACTCATTTTAATAATTAGTTTGAAAAATTATTGGTCTTTCTAATCTTTGGCCATCTAATTAAGATGAGATTGAGTATGTCAATCAAGTACTAGCTTAGAGAAATATGTACTTAAGACTCTAAATTAAAACACCTAATCGAAGATACAAATAATTATATAGCAGATTTTAAAAACTATAAGAAAGTAGATAGTAATCTTTTTTCAAATTTAAGCAAATATCCGATTTTTTTTATATAATGAAAAGTATATGGATATTAATTTTTTATATATTGATTTACATATTTATTTATTTATTTATTATTTGTTTGGAAAAAAATAAAGTTTATATGCTAAATGATCAGTATGAAAAAATTCATTTATACTAATATATTCCTTTTTTCACATAGTCAAGATCTGTTTCATAATTTTCAAAAAAATTTATACAAACGTTAGTGATCATTTGATTATATGGTTAAAACGTTAGATGTTGTTTAACGAGCAGAAAAGAAAAAATAAAATAAAGCAAAAACACCGTTATCCATGTGCACCAATCACAAACCTTTAAAATAAGACAATATCCCAAATTAGAGACTAAGGAAAGAATTGGGTATAATTGTAATCTCAGCCAAAAGACTGCTATTTACTTTAATTCCTAAATAAACCTGCTATTTATTTCATTCAAAGTGCAAAAAGGTATTATATACTTAATTATCTCTAATCGAAATTACCATGGCCATCGTAATTTGATCTCATTTTTCTACTTACAATTATAAATAAAATGGAAAAAAGAAAAAAGACAATCAAGCCAAGTATAATTAGAAATTCAGGACACTGCACAAATAATAGTTATCCTTAGAAAGAAGAATGAAACAAGAAAGGTATACATAGAGACTATTAGAAGCTGAACAAAAGAAAAAAAAAATCTGAAAAAAGCAAAAAATAATCCAATACCCTGATTTTGTAATCAAAATGTACACAAACTTTCAACATGTGGTCTCTCTAAGGTCCTACAAATCTCCATCTAATTTACAAACACAAGTCAAAACCAGGGTAGGAAAGAATCAGATTATCATCATTATACAGCTTGTTAGATACAGCAGCATGTAAATGTATGAAAACAATTCTCAGTTAATCCTGCAATCAAATAATATGCTTTTTCTATGTTTCTCCGGCATCATGTACACGAAAATGCACTTCCCCCTCTATCCACAACTCCCAGGAATCTCCAATAAATCTTTAAAGCTCCCAAAATTTGATGTGTATGCCCTCCGACATTAAGGAAAGGATTGAAAAAATTAAAGAATTATGACACAAAAATGGGGGTTAGCACCAAGATACACTAATCAAATACAACCAGAAGATCCGACCACCATAATCTCCCCAACCATATATATTACGTGGCCAATGTTCTAGATTCAGTCTTGTTCATGCGACACATGCAATCTGGGCATGGGAAGGAATATATAGAATCATTTGGCCTTTTGAGCTCAAATCCTTTGGAATCGCTGTGAGATCGCATATTCTGCATATGCCGCTTGAAGCTCTTCCATCTGGCAACAAAGAGGAAAAGCTTAAATCTTTATTTTAGGAAGAGATTCTTCTAAGCGTTTTGAAAAAGCATATTTTCTCCCCTCCCTTTAATCTATCTATACCTATTATATTAAATATCTTGGTGTATTTTGGATTTATGACAGCAGAAATTGGTGAAGGCACCAGTAAGTCCAATCATTTGTTGATCGACAGAATATAGTCACAGTGGACATTCTATTTTATAGTTTATGAAAGTAAATACTGCAATCCAGCATTACTGCCCAAATCTCATAAGATGCCTAACCAGTACGCAAACTTCAAGAGTTTACCAATATCTTTGTTTTTAATAAATAACTGGTCATTTCTGCAGCTTGTTGTTTCCCAAACAACTTCCTTATCAAGTAGATTAACATTTAAAATAATTTCACCTTTCCTCCATCACTTCCATTCCCACTTACAAAATGATTGATTATTCAAAAGGAAATAAGGCTATGGAATAAATGCATACCCAAGATTCGGATTATCAAAGAGCAAAGCTAACTTTCGTTTGTCTGGCCGGATTGTCTTCGAGTGTCCGCCATACAAAAATCTCCTATGGCCCATCAGAAAATGAGGAAAGTTTCCACCTTGAGTTGTTACAAATACCTCACTGTGAAGGCAGACAGTGTAGTCTATTGCTGCCATTCTGGAAGAATAGTTCTGAAAGCAGTAACTCAAGTCAAATCAGTGGCTCTGAATGAATGCCTAAACAAGGAAGAAATAAACTAAAATCATTCAAACCTTAAATGGAGCGAGCTCATCCTCTGATGCTAGCATTTCTTTAGTTAGCAAATTTGGGAACATTTCCAAAAGTGGAGCCATGTATTTTTCAGCATTGTATATCTTTCCTGATGCCAAGTAGATATATGTATGCTTATCAAAACCCATCCCCCGAAGCATCAAACCCACCTGATAACAGAAATAAAAAATAACAAACAAAAATAAAATGTAAATTCTCACTAGTGCTACCATATATAGGAGTAAAATTACTGAATTTTTATGGTCCATAAACTGACCAATTAGTAACCAAACAGCAAAATCATTTCTGATAGCACTCTAATAAAACATATCAAACTCTACCCTCAAAAAGAAAATAGAACTCCGAACTGAAATGTGCCACATCTTCTCAGGATCAAGTTGTATTGCCAACTTTTTCTTTCATATAGTACTTTTAAAATATTATTACTAATAGAAAACCTTTCAAAAATAATGATGTCGATAATAGAATAATTTTGGTGTTATAATTAGAAAGTCAAGCAAGCAAGTTCTCCCAAGTCCTAACCCCTATTCTTTAAAACCCCAACCTAAAGAGCAAAAAATAAGAACATGCGCTCCAATAAAATTGGTAAAATAACAACAAATGGGAACTTACCGGCAGTTTGGATAACTATTAGCCAATTTCTGTTATACTTCAAAAAGAAAAATGCATATAGATTTGCATAAGCAATTTATTCATAATACATACATCTTGCAGGGAGGGAAATATTATGACCCATATGAATAGCTAGCAAGGATCTTCCATCCTACTTACACCTCTCAGACCCTCCCTATACCAGAGTAACGGAAGCTCCCTATTATTTCCAAACTATGGAAAATATAATTTTTTCAACATCAGATGAACAATTATAGTTCACACACAATACCACTGGCAATCATCAGCTACAATAGTTCATGGAGCAGCTCTAACTGCATGTATACTGATAATGCATAATTGACTGACATCAAAATATTAGATATTTACAGGTATTGCAAGACCATATGCCTAACTAAAAACCGAATTCAATATGAGAACGAATGTGACTGAAGTTGGCATCACTGTCAATTAACTGAAGAATGAATTGTACCTCTAATGGAGTAAGGGGACACTTCCCATTGAGCCTTATTGCTCCAGGGCGTATGGTGCGACCAGGCTTTGTAAATTTTCCTTTCCAACCCCTTTCTCTGGCTGCTCTCATGTCCTTCTCTTCTTGATCTCCACCATCAAATACACAGCAGGAGAAAGCAACCATGTCCTGTAAAGAAGAGAACAGTAAGCACCGGATACAAGGATTAAGATTTTCAAATAAGAGAAAATAGCCCTCCTCACAACAGCAACAAAAAGCAAGGCATGTACTATGCTTACCTCCTCAAAGCGAAGATGTACAGAGACATACTTCCCACCATGGCTTACACTGCGTTCTTTCATTCTTGCCACTAAGTTTTCTCCCAAAGTTAATATGGGATTTGAAAACCTCAATGCTTCATAATTTGCCAGGCACCTAAGCCGCTGGACAGCTGGAGGAGCATCAAATGACAATCGATTTGCAAAAGGAGAAATCCTTATAACCCTGTGTATTCATCAGAAAACAATGTTCAACGCAATTATACAGAGTCTAAGTAACATGCTTGACATCATCAATAACAATCATGATGCTACTTGTGCACTGGTGTCATCACAAAACAATGACAATATACGTAGCAAACAGAAGTTAAAATATATATATCCTTTTCGGTGGGCTTACTTTGACTTGTTTGTCAAGGTATTTGAGCAACGCACAAGCCGCTTTTAAAACTTACTGAACAAAGGACCAAGATTTCAACTAGGAAACTCAATAGGTTTTTGTAAGCCAACAGTTTCATAAGTAGGTGAGTTAATTCAACTAAATCTTATATGCAGATCACGAATAGGCTTGCCAGCTACCTTATTATTGCCATGTCAACTCAGGCAGGTAAACAAAACTCATCATAGACTTGTACCCAGGCTCACCAATTGTCTAATTACTATTTCAAAATTCTTAACTAAAATGTGTTTTGCCAGATTGTTTTACTAAATATAACCAAACTCAATAAGGTTGAAGTAAGCATAGCCTGAGTTTTGCATGTGTTTCAAGTTCAACTTGCAGAATAAAGCCTGGTGAAAGCTAGATATGGCTTGAGCAAATGTGGAGCAAAGGTTCGAACCCTAGTAAAATTATACAACAGGACAAAAAAGAATAATATAGGTAAGGTTTAAATCCTGAGCAAGACAATTTTTTTTTTCAAAAAAAAAAAAGGCATCAGAAGGGGAAACATTAATTTAGCAGCCAACTTTCTGGAAAGAATAGAATTAAGCAATATAAAAGTGCAATCCAAGAACTTGGACTAGTTCATAGTATAGAACTCACTTTTCCTCGAGTAGCTTCGGAAGGACAACATCCCTGTAATACTGAATGGATGACCAGGCTTTAACTCTGAAGTTGTAGACATTGCTCATGTTACGATCAAAACGCTCCATAAGATATTCAGGAATCTTAACGACAACTCTTACATCATTCTCCAAACTACTGACAAAATAATCTTCATCATAAATATCTCTGAATTTGCTGAACATGTCAAAAACCACAAGTAAGAAATAACAGTGAAGCAAAACTACTACAAGACAATGTAAGCACCTGTCAATCACATATTTGCTACAAAAATAATTTAAAAAAAAAATACTCAAAATTATCTAATTCCGACCTTTTAATCACTCATTTCTCTTGGTAAGAAAAACTAGATAATGAAGTATCAACACAATGCATATAAGCCATCACACTGAAGACAGGTGCAGACAAACCTAGGATCTCTCCAGATGCTATGAAAATGAAAATTCGGGATAAGTAGTGTTGCATTTAGATAGCCCGCCACAGCAACTGCATTACATATCTAGAACGCATCCATAACAATAATGTTAAGAATAAGCAGAACATCAATTATGCGGCAAAGGGGAAAGAGGTAAATATAAAAGAGAAGCTCAGTAAATATAAGGAACCAAACGTACCGACGTCCTCTGCTGATTTAGTCCGCCATTTGCCTCAACATATATGTAACCATTTGATTCAGGTAACTCTGTGACAATAAAACAACCACAGAAGTCAACAAATAAACAGAACAAAGATTGGAACACATACAAATATATATGGTAGAACAACTTTTACAAGAACCTAAGGAGAAATGGATAATGAAAAGGAAGTATACAGAACCCAGGTTTCCAGTTTCTATATCCCAACCTCAGTAATCCGATATCTTAAGAAATCCACGAGGGCTATCCTCATTTAGAGCTTCAGGCCCAATAATTTGGGTCTCCTATTGGAAAGAAGACTGAAATAAATTGGCTCAAATAAAATGCAAAAGGTGGCCTAGGTTATGGCCTACATTATATTACTAATAATCTCCTGTCATTCAGTAGGCCAACGCCATTCACAGGAAAAAAAAAATAAGCAAGCATTTGAATTGTCACATAGAATAGAAGAAGTATAACAAAGTAAGATATCCAACATTTATACCTACTGCCAAACAAAATATTGATGTAGCGCAATGAAGCCTCTAGCACAACTAGTTAGATCTAGACCGTACTCTGGCACCCATGAATGCCGAATCCAATTATGCATCATGATAAAGACATAGAAAAGCTGGTTCAATAAACTTTTCAATGTAAAAATTGTAACACCAAATGCAGCATCTAACTTGTTACACGTTAAATTAGAGTTGATTGAGACACTCCTCTAAAAGTATCATATAAGGTAAGTAAAATCATTTTTCTTATCATAACCATACCTCCCGAAGACTTGTTCACACATGATCTCCACTCACCACCTTTATATGAGTTTTTCCATATTGTTGATAACTACAAAGCATTCAATTGTTTATTTCAGAAATCAGTAACCAAAAAGATGCATAAATAACCATCAGCATAAAAGCATATGCAAAGAGTAACAAGAATAAAGCAATTCAAGATAAGAATACAAAAAAAAAAAAAAAAAAAAAAAAGAGAAAAGAGAACAGAAAGACCAACAGCACAAGATTGGTATCAAACTCAAATCTAAGATCTTAAAGCAAATTTGAACATTTGCTTCTTATATATAAGTTAAAATAAAATAGCCAGTTAAAATTAAGCTTAAGGATGGCAGCATTTTAGTTTCAACAGAACCAAATACATCGAAACCCTAAGGGACCAACAAGTTGCTGGCTTTCTTTTAGCCAATGAATGAAAAAGGAGAAAGATGCATCTTCTTTCTGCATACAAATACTGCTGCATTTTCTCAAAAGTTCTGTTCCAATTTGTAATCGCGCAGGGCATTAGTCAGGCAACAAACATTGCATCTACCAACATCAAGTCCTTGCTTCCAAAAAACACTACTAAATAAAAAAAATGGTGAAATTCTACAGTTTCCCTCCAGTCAATTCACATTCATTTGGTTCAGATTTGCAATGCCAATGACGCGAAAGCTACATCCCAACCACCAAATCATCCAGAAACCAATGAATTTAACCAAAATAGGAACCTAAAAAACTAACTATTGCACATGATCAAACTTGAATCTCCAATAAACAAAATAAACTTCAAAGGAAAAAGTACCCGCAATTTAAAAAAAAAAAAAAAAAAAAAAACTTTACCGCATCAGTAGAAGAATTATCGGCATCCATATCAGGTCGAAGTTTCAGATAAAGCTGAGGACTCCGATAAACAGAGCCAGGGGCAGGCTTATGCTTAATGATAGGAACGACATCAAATGACACCGTTCCCATATACAAAAGCATGCCAGATATGTAAATAAGAGGGGCAAATAGAAAAATCCCCTGACGGCGGAGAAGAACAGAAAGGAGAAGCCAAGCGAGACGATGAGCAAGGGTCCGACCAGGCGGTTGGGACGCCGGAGGAAAGCGCTTGGAGCGGCTACTACCGGGGCGATACCTCGGGGAACGAAGCGGCGATTGTGGCGGAGACGGAGTAGAGTGACCGCTGCTCGGTAACCTATTTTTAGCGTGCATTTAGTAAAACAAAAAATTCGGATCTCCAAGTCTCCGTTGTGTCTTCCACCGTTACGACGTCGTCATGCATAAGCTTTGGATTTAGGGGAAAAAGAACAAAATTACGTGTTTCCTGCGGCGGTGGTGGTGGTTTAAGGTGTATTCTGTCGCGTGGCGTAGCGTGTTATGGAAATGGATCCCTCTCTCTTTCTCTCCGCTGTATGTAAAGATTACAGCAGGGGAAGGAAAGAGACGCAGAGAACGAAAGGAAGAAAGCACGTGCAGAGGCTGATGATGTGTGCTGTTTATGTTTCTGGAGGTGGCGAGCCTCAGACAGATAGGAATTGGAGGGAGCTATGTGGAAAAATTAAAAAATAACAACTTATTTCTAACCATCACTGCCTGTCTCAAAGAGAATGCCCTGCTTTTTCTCAGCATGTGTTGTTCACGTGTTTGGAAATTAATTTAATACAACACCCATTTTCAGCATTTTTGTTAGGCTTCTTCTCAATTGTTCTCTTGGAATTAGGGATTTATAAAATTTTTTTTCCCGAACCTAATTTTCGTAAAATGATTAACTTAATTATGAAATTTATAATTGAGGTTGTAAATCTAAAGAATTATAAACCTATCATTATACGAAATTATATATATACATTTGATTTAAAAATTAATCATGCGCATAGATCATGACTACGAAAGAATGTAATTTGCATTTTTAATATTCTAAGCAGTATACACATTTCACTCCATCATTGGCTCACATTTTATTATTATTCTTTATATTTTTCTAACAATGGCTTGTGAGTTGAAAAATTATTATACCCTTACACTAAATGAGGCCATCATATTTGTTTATAATGAGATCTCATTGCTGACAGTAGTGCATCAAAATCTTACAGAAAACCAAAAATCCAGGCTTTTTTTTTTTCCTTCAATGGACCCTCACTTCAAAGGGTAAGATTTTAAGCCTTTCGTTTTTATGTTCCAGTTGGCTACAAAACAAGCACAAAAATTGCACCAGTCAACCAATTGTTTGTACCATTATTAGATGTTAGTATTTGACACAGGAAATTCAACTTTTAACTCCATTCAATTCAATAATTCTGAGTGTAAATAACATAATTTCATACATCCAGAGAAATATTATGGAAGTAGAATCTGGGAACCCATATATACCCAAAATCCCAGGTCATTTGCCAGCTCCAAAAAAAGGTATGTACTCCAAAGGGGACCAATATAAATAGCCACGTCGTATCACTTTCAGAGCAGTCATGGGTTATTCAGTTTCTAGTTGCCAAAAGATTTTTCCCTCATTAATTCAAATTAGGGTGCTGACTAGAGAAAGTGGAATGCTTGAGTATTTTAGAAGCCAAGAATTAGACAAACTAATAAATGTATAACAATCTTTAAGCATAAAAGAGACTCACCACCAACGTATCATCATGTAATATAATGTCATTCAAACTGTTTTTCTCCTTCCAATTCTAACAATATGATTGGGTATAGAGGTAAAGTAAGTACTACTCTTAATCAATGGAGAATGGACCAATTCCAATGACATCTTCAAATTGATCTTCCCTAGTTTTTTCTTTTTTCTCTTACTTTTGGGTGTTTTGACTCGAAATAATACTACTCCATTATTAGGATCTCAGCTTCCTTGCTTGCTAATGGGGCAACTGGGCAAAACGCAAGGCCAAGGCTTGGTTTGATGAATAAATAACACATCACTATAAGCCACCGAAATAACAGTAACCCAAACACTTTTCAAAAGGAAACAACTTTGAGCTGTGACGAATATTACTGAGTCCACATCAAAACACAACCATGAACACGCAATACAAGTAATTTCCACCATGTATTCTTCTACTTGAAAATCAAAGTCATAATCATCTAAAATAGAATAAAAGCATTGCCAACAACAGTGAAACAAGCAATAAAGAAAAGATAATCTAATTATCATATTCCAAATTAACTCAAGTTCAATTAAGAATATCATCAGAATACACATTAAGGTGTTAACACTTCCAAAACCAAAATCCCATCTTAAGATGGAAAAATGACAACAAACAAGCAATCAATCATGAAGAGTACCCAAGATATCCTCATCCTTATACAAATAAAACCTGCACAATACCCACCACCAACAACAAAACCATTAACAACTCAACAAAAAAATTAGCAAAAACAGGGTAAATTAGTAGTTAATTGAGGAGTATTTACTCTTTATCCCCAAGTTTCACTTGGGTTCCTCCGTATTCGGGCAATGGCATAGTGTCTCCTTCCTTAAACCGAAGGAGGGATGGTTTTTCCTTCGTTATTCTTCAATCCAGGACAACAGAAGTCACCTTCCCTGAAATCAGTTGTTACGAGCAGTGAGCCACCTTATTGATTACGACTAATCAGTAACGGTTCAGCTCCAAATGCATAAATTTTGAAAATACAAGCAACTACCTTAGTGGATGACTCGGGTAGAAAGAATTCCAGCGTTAGTTTTGGAGGGAGGAACACCAGAACACGATGGAGGGTTGGAATCAAGCGCTTAACCATTCTAGTAACTCAAACTCAATCTCATTACTGAAATTTCCCGCACTGGCTACTGAGTAAGATAGATTTGTCTGTTTAAAATGAGAGGATTAAGCTGTGCGAATTGCGAGAGCAGTAGTAATCAAATTGCTCAAGGAAGGAATATAAAGTTTTAGGTCTTAGGATTTTAACGCTGATTATATGCCCCGAAATACTTGGGTTTTTATATATATCAGGAAATAATTAACCTATTTTTTTAATAAAAAAATTAAACTACCAATTTTTTATTCTCTTTATGGGACATTTTTCATAAAATTTATTCAATAAATTTCAATCTTCTTCCATCTTCTTCTCAGCAACCACTACTCCTTCCCTTTTTTTGTTGCATAGAGGAGGTCGATTTGGGAAAGTCCCCAACTGGTCTTGACCGACCAACCGCCCTTGCATCCTCTCTTTCTTCATACTCGTTCGTGCCGCTAATGTAATTCCTTCCTTCTTATGCTGCTTGCAACTCCAAGTTGATTGACCTAACTTCATCCCTGGAAAGAAAGATGAGCAGCCAATCCAGGTAAGCAAGAACCTATGCCTTGCCCAGTAGTTCCTATTGATGGAGCTGTTCAAACTAGCTTATTGCGAGAACACCGCTTCCTTTCTTTGGTATTGCGTTAAAAATGTGCAGATTCAACTTTTGCTATTGCTATTTTGGTTGAAGTTTAGTTACTTAAATGGATCCAAATTTGATTTACTAATTTTTGTTTATAAATTATTTATTAGTTGTTTATAAAATATTTACTTAAAAGGAAATTGTTATGTTTTTTTTCTATTTTGGTTGAATTGATGATTTGCAGAATAATTTACAGTTTCTACTAGAACATATTAAAATGTTGATGATCTACTAATTATTGTATAAATTGTTTTGTTGGTTTTGATTAAAACTAACCTTACTTAAATTAGAGATGTTATGGATCAAACACAATCATAATTTTGAAACTTATGATGTCAAAGAAACCACAAGGGCACCAATGGATGACAACTCAAGTTTGTTATGTTCTGATATTGGTACGACCTTTAACTATTACGGTTATAGTACTAAAAATTTTAAAAAAAAAATAGACACATTTATACTTCAATGATGACCCCAATATTTATGCCTACCCTAATCTGAGGTTGGTATTGAGATTTGGCGGGAAAATATTATTCTATCATACACCATTAGTTTCTATCCACAACTTGAAATATGCAATAACAAACTCTTCCTTTGTGACTGGTCAAATGTGGAACATTGTCAAAAAATATCAGACTTCAAGTATGCAAAAAAAAAAAACTTGTTGAAGAAGCAGAGATATGTATGTTTTCTTTTTCCTAATTTAATTTCAATCATTAGGAGAATATTCTTTGCCAGTTATTTGACCAAGTCAGTGAATTAAATTATACATGCATAGAAGACAGTTTTTGAAGAGAGAAAAAAAGTTCTTTATTTTTATTTATCTAAATTTTTATTATTATTTTGTTGCAATTATTTTAAATTCTAACTTAAAAATAAAAACTGTTAATTTTTTTTTATCTGCTACAAAAGAGTTTAAATTTACTAATGCTGCAAGTATAAGACATTTCTACTATATATCATACTTTGATTTTGTACACAAAACCAACTATTTTGTACTCAAGGCTCTACAAGTTATATATATATATATATATATATATATATATATATATATATATATATATATATGCTCCAACTATTGACGTTGTCAATTGCACTACAAGGTGTCATGATGTTTGAAGGTAACTAATTCTATATATATACTTCAAATTTTATGTAATTATCACTATTTCACACACACTTTTACATAAAATAGGAATTGAATGATTTTCTAATAGTTACAAACTTTATCATGAAGAAATCACTTGTAAAAACGTTTACAAATTGTTTATTATTTATTATAAATTGTTTATATTATATAATTCATTGTAATGGAACTAATCTCAATTAGTTGAATTTGTTTATTTTTTTTTTAATGTTTTTTTTATTCATACTCTATTTATAAATTATTTGTAAATTATTGTTTCATCTTTATAAGTTTGTGTAAAATTATTGTTTGATTCAAGAAATTAAATTGAATTTTGTACATATGTTTTTTTTTTTGATTTTTTAGGATTCTTAAGAGCATTTTTTTTATGTTTCATTATTTTTTTACTATGTGTATTTTTTTACATTTTGTTGATGCTATTTAAATTTCAAATACACAATAATTTTACGTAATATCTTGAACCTGAAGCATTTTTTACATTTCCAGCCGTTTAAGATGTATATGGGCTGCGATTTAGTGATACGATAATCTAATAATTTTTGTTTATAACTTTTTTATATTTGGTTTATTATTTGTTATTTTTTTATGTCAATGAAAGATGGAAGAACTGTGACTAATGAATTAGAGAAGAATTTGCATCTTCTTCTAGAACATGTTAAAAATGATAATGCTCTATTAATTTTTAATTACAAATTGTTTATTATTTGTTTATAAATTCTTTATTAATTAATTTTTACATATCCAATAATATATAAATTAAATTTTATATACTGATTAATATATAAATTTTATTTTTGTCAAATAAATAAAAAAAATTAAATCAATATTTAAATAAATAAATCGTATATAAACTTATATACTCTTCGTTATATAAATATTATTTTTATATACTGAGTTGTTTGATATACAAGTACAATATTTATATACTAGCGAGTATATATAAGTCATTACTATAAATAAACAAGCAGTATGTAAAAATTGGTATTTATATATTAATCAATATATAAATATTGGTTGTATATATTGAGTTGTTTGGTATATAAATACAATATTTATATACTCAATAATACATAAATCACCAAAAATATATATAAAGTAGTATATAAACAAAACAAACGTACCACTATGTAAAAGTTAGTATTATATATTGATCAATATAAATATTGATTGGTTTTTACATAATAGGTTGATGGTTATGAAATATAATTGGTTGATAGATATGTAAAATTTAATTTTTATACTAATAGGTATATAAAAATAATTTATTTACTGATTTATTTATCAAAAACATTAAAATTTTTCATTTTGTAACCAGAAATTTGGACCACATAAAAAATAAAAATTAAAAAAAAAACAAAAGACAATCATTGGTTGAGTTATTTTGATTGTAATCACATTTAAAAAAAAAAAAAAATTCAAAGCACATTTAGAATAAAAAATAAAAAATTAGCGTGAGTTGTTATTTTGAGTGAAAAAATAAAAAAGCACATTAAAAGAAAAGGAAGAAACGCAATGTGAGTGAGTTGTTAATGTGAGTGACAAAAATAAAAATATGGACAAAATTTATTTTCAATATGGACAGAATTTTGATTTGGGCTGAAACTGCAATTAGATCGCAAAGTTCAAAATGAAGTGAAATTACAAATTTTATAAAAGTTCAGGGTGAAATTTTTATTTAGGTCCAAAATTACCTATTAAGTTGTACTGTTGTTGTAGTGTAATTATAAATATATTTATGTCATTAACAGTAGAATAAGATTCTTTTTTTTTTTTTACAAATTGCATCAGTTTCATTACAAAGTACAAAGTCTATTGACAAACATAACAAACACTTAAGAAATTGACTTTATTATCCATTAAAGCAAAGCATTTCATTATTGTTAAAGTAAAAATTATAAATGAATATTATCTTTTAACACTGAGTATATATATACAGGCTCATACGTTATGTGTGAATTAAAAACGTGAGCGGCAGGATTCGAACCTGCGCGGGCAGAGCCCACATGATTTCTAGTCATGCCCGATAACCACTCCGGCACGCCCACTTGGATATGCTTCTTTCATTAACTTTTCTATGAATTACAAAAATTGTGGAATCACCTTTATGATCTTTTTGAATAAAAACGCTAATTCGATTATTTGTCTTTTTTTTTTATTGATAAAAGATGAAAAGCAAAATGAAAAATTAACCCGTATAAATTAGGGAAAATTGTTATTTTATCCAAATGCTTAGTATATTATACTCTTTTATCTCCGTAATTTAAAATTTATTCTATTTTACTTCTGCCTTTTTTTTTTTAAATTATACTAAAATATCATTCTGTTAGTCGTTGAAGTAAAACCTGTTAATATTTTATTAGTTTTCTGAAATTAACTCTCATAATCAAGGTAAGGGACAAAATTCAAGATCCCTCCCACTCTCCTATTATGGCGATCTTCTTCCTATTCCCACCATTCAAACCAATTACTTTTTCTCCATCAACTCAAAGCAATAGAACACGTTGCAACTTCTCTCTCGACGATATCTCCGACTCTAACATATCTTGAACCACCTGATGCCAAATTCGATTAAAAGTTTACAATTAGTAGCTGGTGTTTTGACTTGGAGATATGAGCGATGTTATGGTATTTGGCTGATATTTGCAATTTGAATATTTGAGCGATTTGTTCTTCGATTCTTCTCCATCAAATTAAGTCAACATCGGAGCTCAAGCCCTTCAACTCACCGCTCACCAATTTTAAAAATTTCGTTTAGCAAGTCAAATTTGTAATTACTAGAACATAGAAATACAGAGCAAACATCTTTTGTTTTGTTCATATTATTTAATATTTTAGGACAGATAAATTTAAATGGCTCCAACTAGAAAAAAAAAAAAAAAAGATAAAAGAAAATTAATGTTAACTAACAATTAGAAATAACCCTATTATTATTGCCACCAAAAGTTTTAATTAATGAAGTTTTAATGAGAACAAGAATTAGGAAGAAAAAAAAAAGAATGACATAAAAGGTAGAAGAAGCACAATGGTCCCAAAACTAAGATAGATTTATGTCTTTATAGTATTGGGAGTCTTTGAAGATTGAAGGAGGCCCTTAAAATGTGAAAGCTAGGATAAAACTGATACAGAAGAAAGGTTGCTAATGCTGCTAAGCCACTAATTCTCTGGTAGAAAATAAAACCACTAGTGGTGGTGGTGGTGGAGAAGAAAGGCATGTCCAAATTTTATGGTTTCAAAATTTTCTTTATGGCAGAATTAAAGGTTGTGTTGATTCTTTTGGATGGAATCTTTCAATTTTAGTGGGTGTCTATTTCATACGATACAATGAATATTCATGATGTCTACATATTCCTCCTCTATTTTATTTTTCCATCTTCTTCTATTTTCCCTTTCCACAAATTTTTATTTCCACCAAATTTTAGTTAACATATATCTTGCCCTACCAACACATTTCAATTATTACTTTCAAATATATATATATATATATATTAATATACTAATAATTTGGGGTTTGAATCAAATAATGAAATGGTTCCAATGTTTGGACCAAACAGTTTGGTATGTTGGAGTATATATGATGATAATCAAAATGGAATTTTATTTATAATCTACAGTTGATGGGATTAGACAAGAAAAAGTGACATAGACATTAGAAATTAGAGTTGCATGGAATGGAATGGATAAGCATCTCATCAAACTCATGATTTGGTTGTTCTAACACAAATGATTGCTTTGAAATCTCATCTATTTATCTTCTCCTCTAATTTCGATCCCTTTCTTTTAAGTTTTAACCTTATCTTCATCTATTTCTTCCAACAAAGTTGTAAAGGGAAAAAAAAAGTAAAAGATATAGCTTTAGGGATTCCAAAATCCAAAAGCTAACTTAGACCACCTACAAAGCTATTATGGATTGAATCTAATGTGTCATACATAATGGAATTTGTGAAGAATGATATAGATTAAAATCTAATTTTAAATATTGCATTTTAAAAATCTATTTCTGATGCATTATCTATAATTCATGTATATTCTCATCTTTTGTTTCTTATATGGATCCACAATTTTTATGAAACCAATTATTATTATTATTATTATTATTATTATTATTATTAAATAGACAATTCTAGTATACATTAGCTCCACATTGTGGATAGACATTAGTATTGGATGAGAGTTTTAAAGAATTATCTCCATTTTTTTATGTAATTGACATTAACATTGGATATGGTCTTAATAGTAATATATAGTTTCTCCCTCCCAAATGTCATAGTGACAAAATAAATGTTTATTTTTAAACTTAACAAAAATATAATGAAACCTATTAGTCTTTTCACTAAATAAATTTTGTATTTTAAGTGGTTAATTTGTTTTAATAGTAAAAAATTTTTTTGAAAGAATAATCAGAGACATCTCAGAGAAAGAATATTTTTTTTTTTTTTTTAAAAAGTTGTTATTTAATCCAGTATATATAATTTTAATTTTTAATTAACTAAATGTTTTTGCATTTAAGGGGTAGAATAGAGTGATCTTTTCCTAGTATTGTCATTCATAATTTGATTTCTGAAACTAATAATGTTTAAATTTATTTCTCTCTTATTCAAGGTCAAAATTCGATTTTTAATTTAGTATGAAAAAATGTTAAAAATTTACTAATTGTCCCATTTTTTGAGATGCTTATAATTTAGCAAATCTGGATTAATTTTGACAGTTAATATACTTGACTTGTGGAGGACATTAAGATGCATATAAAAAAACTCCTCCCTAAGTTCAATAAAAAATATGATTCAACCTAATCTTCAATTTGTCGATTTTGAGAAATGATGATATTAAGTTTGAAAACTATTTGTCTAAGTAAATAATTGCTTTCTCAACAAACAAAAAAAAAAAAGTAATTTTATAATAAAATTGTTGATTTAATTATGCTAATTATGAAGCCAACTTTATACGAGGTCCAATATGTCAATAATGATGTTTTAGATTAAACTAACATTAGCGACACCTGATTTTTTGGTATATATTGAACAGTTATTAAGAATAATGGACCCGAAAACATTACAAATAATGAGTATATATATCATATCAATTAGTCAAAGTTTTTCATTTTCTAAAAAATAATGATTGATATATTATTTTTTATATGATTGAGTAAGAAGTAGGGATAATCACAGTTTCAGAATCAGCTGTTCACAGTTTTAATTTTAATAGAATCTTAACTGATTCATTGACTAACAGTTCCTTAGCGATTTATAGTTATAATTCCTGTTCTTAGCCGTTCTCTGACCGATTAAAAGCGTTTCTAAAACGATTTTAATGCAGTTTTAAAACAGTTGTGATACAGTTTTAATATAAAATTAAAAATTAATATTTTAGACTTAAATGAATAAAAAATTGATTCTCATTAATAAAACAAAATCTTTTAATTAAAAAAATATTAAACCTAATTTTTTTAAGTACCGCTTCCTTCTATGCCGTTACTTTAGTCACGATTCTTTCCTTTGCTCTCTTATCTTTGGTTGATTGTCGTTTGAAACAATTGATAGAGCTGAAGTCCTAATCATACAGAACTACTTCTGCTACTTATGAGTTAGGTAGAAATGACTTTAGATTTGCCCACAACACTTCAAGGTAATCTCATTTTTAGAATATGAGTAATTAGGGGAGAGAAAATTCGGTTTTTATTGAAACCGAACCGAAAAACTGAAAAAATTTTGGTTCGATTAACCGAATTTCTGAACATTTTTTGTTTTTCGATTAGCATTTTTTAAAATTCCGGTTATTTCAGTTAACCGAAAAATCGAACTACACTTTAAAAATGACAATTTTTTTTGTAAGGCCAAAACATAATAAGTAATTAAATTTTTATTAAACGACGTCGTTTTATGGAATTTCGGTTAATATATCGGTTTTTCGTTTAACCAAAAATTTTGGTTTCGGTTTTCGGTTAACCGAAAAATTTTTAATTTCGGTTTCGTTTAGTATTTTATAGAATTCCATTAACCAAAAACCGAAAATTCAGTTCGGTTTCGGTTAATCAAATGCTCTGCCCTATGAGCAACTGGTGTAAGGATGATGAAACATAGCAATTTCGTCGCACCTACAGCCGACGTAAATGACTCTTGTTCTAGCTATTGGAATCACCGGTTCCACTTAGATTTCAAAACATATCAGAACCGTTTAGAACCGACATTTCTAAATGGTTCTAATCGCTGGTTCCTACTCACTACGGATCCGGTTCTAACAATTCGGTTCCGCGCGGATTCAACCGCCGATTATAATTCCAAAACCGTTACGGTTCTATTTTTTGGAACCAAGACCAAATCATATTGTCACGATTCCGGTTCTTCACAATTACGGCTTTCAATGGTTCTAAACCGCCGGTTCTAATGGTTGGAACCGTGATTTGGACACCCTAGTAAGGAGTATATATATGCTTATTAGATATAATGTTGGTCATCAGTTTGATTTAACTGAATGCATCATTCTATTTTCTTTTAAAAGAAATAGTCGCACCTCCAATGTTATAGAATCATACATACTTTGCACTGTAATAAAATCATACAAGTTTATTTGAATCTTTCTTTTTAGAATGGTTTTGAATCTGATTATGGAGTTTTTTTTTCCCTCCTCCTTAAAGTAAATTTGTTCCTCAGTTCCACTTGTATTATGATTAATTTATAAAAGAATAGAACATGTAAAAAAAGAATAGGACGTGTAAGCCTTCATTTGGTGCCATAAAAAAAAAGTGGCAACGTGGCCTATGGCATTTTGGCAAGCTGGCATGTCAACAGCAGTGAAGAGAGTTAAACGCAGGTATGTATACCATATATAAATAAGCTACATAGAGAAGTGTGCACCACCTTCTCATCGGGTAAAATAAACTCAACCAATACAATCCTCCTCCGCCTATCAATCTGCCTATCCAATTACCCATTTCGAATTTATTATTTTGCATTCCAACTCTTTCCCTGCCACACTTCCTCCTTTACCATATTGTGCATTATTATTTTTGTAATTTAATTGATTTTTTAAATGATAAATTTTCTCAATTTCTATTTAAAGATTAACAAATTAATAGTGAAATTCATAAGTAGTTCAATTGACTATGTATGAAATGAATTTGGTCATTTCCAGAGACCTTAGGCCACAAAAAACATAGAATCGAATTATATCAGAGTCGTAAATCACATGTTATCAGAATAAAAACAAATTAAATTTTAATTAGAAATTCAAAACATACACGCTAAGCAACTCTACTCTACTTCTACAGATCTCAACAAACACATAAAAATAGTGGACAAAGAATTCTTACACTTTCCTTTCATAAAAACTTACTATTAGTGAGCAGCAGAACTAAAGAGGGTATTTGTTTGTAGTTTCAAACATTACAAAGATTATAAAAGAATAATTGGACAAAAAATTAGTAATTATAAAATCATAATTAATTGTCCTCATGGAAAAAATTAACAAACATACATGATACATGTATTTGAACTAAAAGTGTAAATTAATGAATTGGAGCTAACAAATTTATTAGGCAAAAATTGAATTCGAGACTATAATTGAAAATAAGTCAAGTTGCAATGTTAATCATTTAGATTGCAATGCATTAATGAGCAAATGATTGCTAATTTGATAAGGGTCTAATGCGGTGTGGTAAGGGTCTTACTAATAGTTACAGTACCAAGAAACCGATTTCTCTCTTGCTCCAAACCATTATTAATTGATGCATTGATTTTTTACATAGACAAGTACTCCTTTGTTGGATAGCGGTCTCTGGAGAAATTGATTGATGGCGGCACGCACTATGCTCAAATAAAAAAGCAACATTTCCTCAATCATAGCCACTTCAAATTCATATATTAAACTTTCTTGAGCTTCCATGGAACCCAATTCCAACTTACATTCTTGTCTTGAAATAGGTTCCATGGAGATTCACCAAGTTGCAGCACCTCCCCATAGAACCACACTTCAAAAACTCAAAACTAAACTTAAAGAAACTTTCTTTCCTGATGACCCTTTACGCCAATTCAAAGGCCAACCTTGTAATAAGAAATGGATGCTTGCTTTTCAGTATGTTTTCCCCATTCTTCAGTGGGGTCCTAATTACAATCTCAGGCTTCTCAAATCTGATATTGTTTCTGGTCTTACCATTGCTAGCTTAGCCATTCCACAGGTTAGTTATTTATATATATACTTATTTTTTATTCTTTTTTTTTTGTTTTTATTTGTTTATTAAATGTTGACCCTTTTTTAGTACTATATTAATTAAATTTTTGAATTTTTTTAGGGTATAAGCTATGCTAAGCTTGCCAATTTACCTCCTATTGTGGGTCTATGTGAGTTTTAATTTTTCTGGTTCTTTTTTCAGTTTTAGTATCTGTAATTAGTAATAATAATATTGTAATGGGGTTTTGAATATTTGAATACAGATTCAAGCTTTGTTCCTCCTCTTGTATATGCTGCTCTTGGAAGTTCAAGAGATCTGGCAGTGGGACCTGTTTCTATTGCTTCTCTAATTATGGGATCAATGCTTAGACAAGAAGTATCTCCTGCCACTGATCCTCTCTTGTTTCTTCAACTTGCCTTTTCTTCTACTTTTTTTGCAGGTCTATTTCAAGCTTCTTTGGGATTATTAAGGTGATTTCTTTCTTTCTTTTTCTAAAAACTAAAAAAGTTTTGTTAGTTTTTGTCTGAAAGTTAGTTACGTTACAGTTATAAAATGGTTGTTGTAGGCTGGGATTTATAATTGATTTTCTTTCAAAAGCTACTCTGATTGGATTCATGGCTGGAGCTGCCATTATTGTCTCCCTGCAACAGCTAAAAAGCCTTCTTGGAATCACTCATTTTACTAAACAAATGGGTCTGGTTCCTGTTTTGAGCTCTGTTTTTCATAACTTTCATGAGGTGAATTTTCATTCATTAATCAATAATTACTAATCATTTCTATATTTTTCTCAAAAAAAATCATTTCTGATTATATTTCCTCATTTTATTGCCTAATTAATAAAATAAATTAAACTATTCCCAAGTTGCTTAAAAGAATAAAAATAAAATTTAAGTAGTTGTAAATGCATCTAAACTGTAATTTATATTTTGATTACGGGTACTAATTAAATTTTTGGAATGCAGTGGTCATGGCAAACAATATTGATGGGAGTTTGCTTTCTTCTGTTCCTTTTAGTGGCAAGACATATAGTATGTTATTTCCTTAATCCCCCTTTTTGTTTTCTTAATTTTATATATTAATAATTCATGCATTATTTGAGTTGACTCCATTAACATGCTTTGAAAAGATAACTAATAGTAGAAGGCACATTATTTTTTTATGATTTATTTTATCACCTTTTGCTTAAAAAGTATATACTACTACCATAATTACCTATCTTTTTGTCGTAAAAGAATTATAATTTATAAACTGAATTGAAGGAGCAAGTATACTATTCTAGCACCTATCTAGGTTTAAAAAAATAAAATTTTTAAAATACATAATTGACTATTGAGTCAATTTTTTAGACACTAAATTAGTGTGACTAATCTGATTCAATTAAGTCAAGATTTAATTAAACTGATAAAAGAATGGGTGTTCATTTTTAAAAAGATTCTCGTTTAAAACCAAAAAAAAAAAAAAAACACAGTAGCCACAAATAAAAAAGAAAAGATATAAAGTGAGTTTGAAAAGAAGAAAAGATACGATACTGAAAATGGCATTACAGTCAAGATTGAGGTGGCAGTGAAAAGAGTTTAGGATTTTGTGTTTGTTTTTTCAGTTAGCGGTTAACAACTATAAGACAATTGTATCAAACTCAACTCAATTATGTGTACATATTGTTTGCCAAGTCGGGCCCTTATGAAACTGATCTTATGAAACTGATCATGTGCAAATCAAACATTAATACACTTTGTTACAGCTTAATTAATTAGCTAATTCATCTACTTTTTCATAATAATTTTTATTACATTAGCTAAATTGTTAATGTTAACAATTTAAGCAAATCAAATGCAAATATGGTGTTGATTTGGTAATAAATGAAGAAATGGGATTGGTAATAATATTGGGAGGTGTGCCTTTTGCAGAGCATGAGAAGACCAAAACTGTTTTGGGTATCAGCTGGAGCCCCTCTTGCTTCTGTTATTTTATCCACTCTTCTTGTTTTCGCTTCCAAAGCCCAACGTCATGGCATTTCCACTGTAAGTTTTTTAGCTTCTTAATTAAACTTGTTTATTCGTGTCATTAACAAATTTAATTTGGATTATCAATTTAGATTGGAAAATTACAAGAGGGTTTGAACCCACCATCATGGAACATGTTACAATTTCATGGAAGCTACCTTGGACTTGTTATTAAAACTGGCATTGTTACTGGCATCATCTCCCTCACTGTAAGCCAATTTCTGTTCCTTTCTGTAAAATCAACCATATTTATTTCCCATTAGCTTAATTTAATTATACATGATTCACAAAAAAAAAAAAAGGAAGGTATAGCAGTTGGAAGGACTTTTGCTGCCTTAAAGAACTATCAAGTGGATGGTAACAAAGAAATGATGGCAATTGGGCTAATGAACATTATTGGCTCTTCAACTTCCTGTTATGTTACCACAGGTGCAGTGACAATTTTCTTTTTATTTTGATTCGATTAGAAAGTAAATTATCAAGTATTTCTAACAGAAATTTGAAAATTCAGGTGCATTTTCGCGGTCGGCCGTTAATCACAATGCAGGAGCTAAAACAGCAGTGTCTAACATAATAATGTCAGTGACAGTGATGGTGACTCTGCTGTTTCTAATGCCACTTTTCCAATATACACCAAATGTTGTATTGGGAGCCATTATTGTTACTGCAGTAATTGGGCTCATAGATATTCCAACAGCTTACAGAGTCTGGAAGATTGACAAATATGATTTCATTGTTTTGCTCTGTGCTTTCTTTGGTGTTATTTTCATCTCTGTCCAAATTGGCCTTGTCATTGCAGTAAGTTAGACATTTTTTTTATATACATTTTCTACTTCAATTGAATGAGACACATTTCAAAATGATGATTATGAATTGGTGATCAACCCAGGTTGGGATATCTATATTCAAGATCCTCCTGCAAGTTACAAGGCCCAAAACTGCGATTTTAGGAAAAATAACAGGAACAGATATTTACCGAAATCTTCACCATTATAAGGATACTATGATGATTCCTGGTTTCCTCATTTTAAGCATTGAAGCTCCTATTAATTTTGCTAATACAGCTTATCTTAAAGAAAGGTTAGAAAAATAATCCCTCAACATGTTACTTTTTTTTTTTGGCTTTCTTTTTCTCTAATTTGGGTTTTTCCTCTGACAGGATTCTGAGATGGGTAGAAGAATATGAAGCACAAGAAGATGCAAAACAACAATCAAATATCCATTTTTTGATTATGGACTTATCAGGTAAGTTGGTTGATTTGCAAATGAATTTTACGAAATTAATTAGCTGAATGTGTAATTGAATGATTCAGCTGTGAGTGCTATTGACACAACTGGAGTGACATTGTTCAAAGATCTAAAGAAAACAATGGAAAATAGGGGAATTGAGGCAAGTATAATTAATTAGTAGTGGATTAATTAAATGGTTTACATTTTCTAGCATATTGTATTAATAATTAGCTAATTACTTGTTTTTTATGGTCTTGATTGATGAATGACATTACAGCTAGTATTAGTGAATCCATTAGGAGAGGTGATAGAAAAGCTGCAAAGGGCTGATGAAGGGCGAGACATAATGAAACCTGATACCCTATACTTGACAGTTGGTGAAGCTGTTTCTGCACTTTCATCTACAATGAAGGCTCCATCCTCAACCCATAATATTGTATAATCGAACAAATTCGAAAACTCCAAAATGTACCAGTGACTTGGATTGTAACTTCATTAGCTTAATATATATATGGGCTCCTTAATTCTTGTGCAAAAACATATGTGGGAACTCAGGAGTATTTGTTTCCTTAACTATAGTTGTGCAGTGAAATTTTCTTGCAGCTAAACACTAATAAAGATAGACAAGTGGACTCTCAGCAACTGATTTCCAGTAACAGTACAGTTCTGTCTTGGTGCTCGCTAATCTTTGATTCTCACATTACTTTTTTTTTCTCAAATCATAGTTACAAGAGGTATGGTGGAAGGGGGATAAGTGGGGATTTGAACGACCTTAAGGTCTTTGAGCAAGGCCCTTCCCGCTAGGCTAGAAGTATAACCCCTTGATTCTCACATAATGCTAGCAAACTACATAAGTTAAATTGAGCCGAGTTTAGAGTTTATAAAAGACTGATGAACCTGAATATTATTTATAATCAAAGGGATAATATAATACAAGCTATTGAGTGTTTGTCAATACAAATATATACAGCTGTTTTGCTATAATCTATGAGATAATTACCGAATAACTAAATTGTCCATTACCCTCACTCAAGGTGAACGGGTTTGCAAACACCATCACAACTTGTTCCTCAAAGTTCAATAGATAATGTTTAGCATATTTTGATACCATTTTAATATTGTTATATGAATGATTATCCGTTAAATTATGACAAAAAAAAAAAATAGAGAATTGTTACGTGATTGATTGAGTGTTAAACTGTAAATTCTATAAAAAAAAGAAAATAGAAAATAAAAAATATTAGGTTGGATATTTTAAAAAATGAACCTATACAAATAATCGATTAACAATGTAAATATTCATACATTCAATATTAGTCCAGAATTGTATAATTCATGATTAATTTTTTTTAATAATTAGGTACAATTATGTATTTAATAAATAAATAAATAATTACCGAAAGTATTCTTAAGTAAAAATTAATTCCGTTAGTTTTCTTTATATCCTTGTGGAAATAGTTTTTCCCTAGGCCGGGCCAAAGCAACCGGGAAAAGGTGAAATAACGGAATCCATTCATTAATGGATCCACCCAACTATCAATGGAAGTGGAAGCCAGCGCCACGTACAAATCGTTCGAGTGGAAGCGTTGGTCCTCCTATACCGCGGAAGCCAAACGACATGTCATTTTATATAACAGAATTGGCAACGGTGCGTACTGCTTTGAAACTGAAGTAGCTATCTAGTCTAGTCTAGCTAAAAAAGAGAGTCAAGTGATTCTCTTTTCCAATACGATCAATCTTTGCTCTCATAGGCCACACTACTGTTTCTCTAACGAGGCAATGGGGAAGAGCAAGAAGCTGGACCATACCAGCTTGCAAAAATACGGCGTTCCTTTCTATTCTGCTGCTTGGCTTCCTCTTAAGCAACTCAGATCCAAGCTCCAATCTCAAAAATCCGACGACAAAGATAAAGATTCCGATCACAAATCCACTTCTCCTGATGTCCAGGCGGACGCCGATGAATATTATGTCGTTTTAGCCGGTGGTGGCGGTGAAGGCCGTAGTGGCATCCCTAATGCTGTCCTTCTCGCTCGTTTCGATTTTGCCTCCAATACCCTCTCTGCTGAGCCTGTAAGTTAAATTTTTTTTTTTCTTATTCAATCATCGAATTCCCTTCTTGTTTGAATTGTATTCTACAGAGTGACATTTATTTGATTGTTGACGATCTTTGTAGTTTTACTTTCCTTTAAGCTCGTGATTTCGTCTAATTTCTTGGAAGCTATGATGTTATATTTTCAATTTGCGGATATTAGGTCTTCCATATATCTTTCTTTTGGCTATATCTTGATTTTTTAGTGTATTAATCGATCAGTATTTCAGTTTTATTATTATTACCGCAGAAGACAGATTTTCTACACTCTTTGTGACAATTGCTTTGCCAATTCTATGATTTGTCGCTTTGCTGCAATTTTATCTTTCCTTTAGGTAGAGTCAACAATCAATTGGCTTTGCTCTGAAATTTTTTAGATTCCATTTCTAGTGTTACCTTTATGTCGGAGATTTGGCAATGAATGTGACTTTGTCTCTTTTCCTAGCATGCTTTTGGCATTCACATTGAGTGGTGCAAGGAATGTGCTGTTAAATTCTTAGTTTGCAGGCTTTTCTTCAACAGTTTCCATTATCTTGTTAGACATCACCTTGTTACTGTACTTATCTAATGTTTCAGGTGGCTAGGCTTGGACTTGGTGCTGATTTGCCTTATAGAATGGCTGTTCACCCTGGCGGAGATGGACTAATTTGTGCATTGCCAAAAAGCTGCCGGTAATTGTTTGGTCATTTCTTATGTTTTGTTTTTTTGCTCCTGTCAACAATAACTTTTAGGAGAAACCATATAAATGAACCCTTTAGTGGAGCAGAGCATGTGCAACTTATGTTGTAATTTGTTATGTAGAGTAGGAAAATGTATCAGATTCTATGAAGCATAAAGGTCACGTCGTGCATTGTTTTCCTTTTTGTTCATTCAACCTGTGAGTCCATGACATTTTTTGTCTATGTTTACAGTTATGAACTCGTTGTACGCCATTTTCGGTTCCTGTCAATCCACTACAAGCACCATTTAGTTTCTGAATGGCTATGTTGTGAAATGATTGGACCCTGACTGCTTGTATCATCTTTTCGCTGTACTGATGACTCTCATTCATTCCATCCCATTTGTATTTTGTGGAGTTGTTCATTATACCCAACTGTCCCTTTCCAGCTACCTTCTTTTAACACTGATTTCCTAGACAAAGTTAAGTGTAAAATGCTACAAGCCTACAATTGTCCTTGACAGTGCACTTCAGACCATAAGTCTGTTTGAATAAACAACGATGGTTCAGAATAATCTAAGATGGTGATTGGAAAGTGTTTGATGCTATTCTTCTAGGACATAAGGAAACAAAGTTAAGTGTAAAATGCTACAAGCCTACAATTGTCCTTGACAGTGCACTTCAGACCACAATAAGCTTTTATACAAGTTACACCCCTTACTGATAAGTGCTTCCCCTGCTGTTGCTTAGGTTTTGCTCTTCATTATTCAAGTCAAGTCAATTTCATCAATACGTGACCGTTGATTGTGGTCTTGCTGTTATTAATGGACCATTAATCTTTTTGTTATGCTTTGTTTGTCTAGGTATTTTGACTGGATTGAAGTCAACAACGATGATACCCCCAAATTAGGTCTACAAGAGTCAGAAAAAGTGTTCACCCAATTAGAAGATATTGGACAACAGTTAGCCTTGGCCTTTAATAACGATAGCTCTGCACTTGCTGTTGGTGGCGAGGTAGAAATATTGTATTGATTTTCTGTTACATTGTGAATATATTTGCTCTATGCACTAAACTTACCTGTACCAAATAAAGAAGAAATAATTGATGACAATAGTGTGTTTATGTTTGGGTTCTGTCTAAAAGAAGTGGTTGACTACAAATTATTGCATGTACGTTATCTAGAACCAGCCACAAAGTTGTAATATGAGATCCTAGTAATTGTTTTTTTTCTTTTTTAGTTTCCGAGAAACCTTCTTTCAGAATGTAAGTTGAAAAATAAAATGTTAGATTTTACTTCACAAAATATTTAGCTGAAAAGCTTGTGAAGAAGTGAAACATTGAATCATGTTTGCCTGTTTTCTTCTTGTTGCATTTAGAATAGAATAATATTTACTTTCCAAAGATGGAATGCCATATGATGATCTGATTTATTGCAGTACAGGATGGCAATTTAAGGGTTTTCAAATGGCCTAGCATGGAAATTATTCTGAATGAGGCTGAAGCTCATTCTTCTTTGAAGGACTTGTGTTTCAGGTATTAGATTAGTGAATGATAAGTAAGGTAATGTTTGGTAAGCCATAATGCAACACAATCACGATTGTGTTGTATAAATTTCCTGTAATGCTAGAAATAAAACTATCGGACATAATAACATTTCCATTGCATTACAACGTACCAAACATTACCTGAGATCTCTATTTCTGAAACAGTAAGTGTTACATGTAATCTACTTATGCCAATATAACTTATATGTTTTGCAGCCCTGATGGGAAGTTTCTTGTTTCCTTGGGAGGTCGTGGTCCTGGAAGAGTTTGGAATTTGACTTCTTCAACAGCAGTAGCTTCTCTACCAAAGGAAAATGTAAGCAATAATCTTAAGCTAATTAATTTTTATCCCTGAAGTAGTATGCCTTTGTCATTCCTGCACATCTAGGCGATACATTTCTGCTTCTCGATCTGCTGTCATGGTAACAGTTTATAGAAGGAAATGCATTGCATCCTGGTTTTGGGAAACTTCCATAGTTTTTTGTTTTTCTATTAATTGATGTTGAACTAGCTGGAATGTTGTGTTACCTCCAGGATGAGGTTTTTGCCTTTTGCAGATTTTCTGAAGGCAGTGATCAGAGTCAAGTTCTTTACATTGCTGCAATAACAGGTAGGTTCTATCGAACCTCTTTCTCTGATACTTTTATTACCTAGCTGTTTGACAAGCAAATCATCATAATATTTTTTGGCATAGGCAAAGGTGGAAGTATATTGAAATGGGACACAAACTCATGGAAGAGGATTAGCTCAAAGCAGATAACTCGTGATCCAGTTTCTTCCTTCAATGTCTCACCTGATGGAGAGTTCATTGCAATGTACTTGATCTTGACCTTGTAATTTTAAGGTGCTTGACCTCTTTTAACAAGTACATTTGTGGTAAAATGTTTTCCTTCCTTTATGATTGACATACAGGGGTACTATTCAGGGAGATATATTACTCGTAAACTCAACCAGTCTGCGTGTTCTGACGGTAGTTAAGAAAGCACATCTCGGCATGGTAACAGCATTAGCATTCTCCCAAGATTCAAGGTCTGAACAAATTGGTGCTGCTTTCATTCTTTCTAGTAATAATAAGTAGAAGTGAAATGTGCATTTTTTTTTTTTTTTTCTAAATCATCCGAGACTTGAATTCAGGGCCTTGCTGTCTGCATCAATGGACTCAAGTGCAAGGGTAACATTAATGGAGGACAAGGAAACAACCGGTATGTACTTTTTACAAATTTCTGTTAATAATCTGCTAAATAACAGATTAGTAAAACGCCTACATCTTTGATTGAGGCCCATCACATTTTAATTCTGCTCAACTACTAGTGGCAATGATCAAGTACTAATTAATTTAGCATGTCCCCTTTCCTTGTTTTCTGGTTGAGATTTCTCATCTCTCTTGTTGTATTCATTGCAGGTGGAGGATTGAGTTTGTGGATAATTATATTCATAGTTTTATTAGCAATTGCAGCCTATTTCATGAAGAATGAAGGACTCCTTCCTTTCCTTAAGTAAGCTAAATATACGTTTACCTGGCTGGTCAAACTGTGAGAACTGAGAACTAGTTTTTTTTTATGAGCATAAAAGCAGATTTTCAACATTGTAATTTACTGCTCAGTGATTATCCGATTCACGATGATACATGGTGATCAAGGAATGAATGGCTTAATTTGTATTTGCTTTGTGATACTTTCTTGTACATACGCAGTTATTTCTTTTTTGTAAATTTTCAAATGCTATAAGCATTATTGAGGAGTAGTCCATAATAATGAAATAAAGTAAAGCGAATATGTAATAGTAACATTTTTAACAGATGCGATCACACATTTGATTTATTTTATTTTAACAGTAACTGCATGATTATGTTATGGCCTAAATATTATATTGCATGTCGAGAAACTTGAAAATTATAACTGAGAAATGTTATATATAATCAATAATCAGCATTTGAGTATATAAAATAAGCTATTTTTTTCGTCGTCCCCCAAGGGCAAGGAAATTTCTGGTAATTGAAGGAGTATTTTTCATGGTAATTTCGGTAACTCACTGGAAAATTGATGGCCTCACAATTCTGGTTAGAAGTTCCTGTTAAGACTCAGCACTGCTGCTGATTTCCCAGAGAAGCCTGGAGGGGCTTGACGCTGAAAAAAAAGTTCAATGGCGTTTACGTTGATAAAGGGAATAGCCAACAAGAGCAGACATCAGAAAAGCCCACAAAACCTGGCATAAGACTGAATCAGAAACCTTGCCATAAATACAGGGGCCAATGAAAGAAAGCAAAACTTTTAAGTACCGTGTTGATAGTCTGCCATCTTTCGAGCCTCTTAATTCTAGACTGCATATCTTCAATTATGCCTTCCATAGGAGCAGCCTCCCTGCTTGGTGGGGATTCTAAAGCTACACTGTTGCCCTGTCAATTTAACCACATTATTAGATTTTTTAAATTTGTTAAACACATTCATGATTATTCACTAAATGCTAAAGAGATGCACAAATTAGGAGACACTTGTTTGCTTCCATGTTCATGTTTGACTCGGCATTGTAGGTTAGTCCTCTTCTTGAGCATGGCAGGTGGAAAGAAATCCATGCCTTCTTACAGTATATCAAATTCAAAGTAACCATTATCTGTAGTATCCAATTTAACTAACATACCTGAGATTGTATAAATTCAACTAGCTCTTGCAATCTTGCAGTATGCTGAGTGTGACTTCCACTTGAATTTCTTTCTATTGTCGGTAAACTCTCCAAAATGATTTGCAGATAACTCTGAAAGTATTTTAGGGGAAAAAGAACAAACCAGTCAATATCAAGTTAACACATTGCTGAAGGCTACTAACTGGGAAAAGCAGTCAATGCCGAGTTAACCAAGCAAACCTTGGTTGTATATGAACCATCCAATTTAAGCATTGAACCAGCAGCCGCCACAGCATCCTTATTAACCCCTTTGATCTGTATGTAAGGACTAGGGATATTTTGCAGATGATCCACCTCAACGAGAATCTATTCAGAATCAAATATAACTACTTAGCCCGTGAGTATAATAAACTGTATGGGAAGAAAAACAGTCACAAAAGAAGAAAATAAATAAAACACTCCTTTCTCTTAGATACCTAAAATAAGCTCATATGCACAACCTCCATCAACTCACTGATTAACAGTAATGACATACTATCTAACGAGCATTAATGCCAACAACTATTTCTGAGAAAGAGTACATCAAGTACGACAAAATTTAAAAGCACGAAGTAGAAAGTAATGGAAGGATCAATCAATCAACTGACAATCTGGTAAATGATGGAATGTGTGTTAAGATTAAATTTCTACATTACATGCCACTAGGGAAACTTCAACTGCATGAAGAAATAATGTTCTATGATCGCATTGAGTCAGAGATTCAGAGATCTTGCAAAGCAAAAGTGAATGGCCACAAAGCAGAAGTATGTACATTTACTCAACTACAAAGTTTGCAGAAAATAAAGATATTAATGTGTATAACCTTAACATCTTGGTGGATAAATGCAGAAGCTTCAATGTAGGCTACGGCTTGATACCTGATGATGTCATAAATCAATACCCAAAAACACTTTAAGTTGGCTTGCCCATTGATACATGTCAGCAACAAAGCTTTAAAATGAACCAAGAAGGAAAGGCTAAACTTGAAAGAAGATAATATAACTTTTTTAGTCATTTCCAAAATGATTGTGTTGTGTGTACATGCTATTTCAAAACTCATTGTCACCTCTGTTTGTATATGCTTAAACACTGTTATGAATTAAACTAAAACAACAGCTGTTTCTTTACCTAACAATGAAAATACAATTTTAAATCAAAGAAGTCATTATTCGATAATACGTGCAGCTTACCCAAGGTTAAGAAGGCCAGCAACAGTACTAACACTAATATCAAAATCCACTTTAGGTTGGATGATGAAATCTCCTTCCCTTATAGGCTAAAATAAACTCGTTAGAAAATAGAAGTCAGGCCTTCACTACATTATCAAAGCACACAGTAACAAAAATACATCTCTTAGATAAACTTCAAAAAGGCATACACTAACCTCCCGTATCAGCAAAGCAAATCTACCCTCACAATTTCTGACACGTATGCAGTCATTCTCTGTCAGCTGTCCATTTATAGGAATACCAGGTAACCTTAAGTATATATCTGTGAAATTCTGGGCTGCTCTACAATACTTTGCAGGATCGAGTATTTTTAGAATATCTTGATAAGCCACCTTCAGTGATGACCAACACAAGCCATCAGATGAAATCCTCACATTATGAGACTTGAGGACTGAAGGCAATGAGGCACTTACTTGTTTGTTGCTCTTCAAAACAAATAATGAACTTTCAGGAGAAAGCACAGGGTCAAAGTCATTCCGAATTTTGAGCTGAAAACATTGAAGGAAAAAAAAATATCATGAAAGCACAAAAAGACCTTCAGGAGTAGTTTGGATGAGAAGAATGCTATGATGCATGAATCAGGGAGAATAACATTTTACACGTAAAACTGAACAAAGCATCCAAGGTGAAAATAGCAATCATCCTAAAAGACCCCTACAAACAGAGTAGCAAGAAATTTAATGAATCAGTACAGTTCCAACCACCATGTTTCCAATTCTCTCTCGTTCAAAAGTAATTCATGATGAAAGAATTCTGATTAGTCACAACTAAAAAGACTCCTCGTCCTCTCTTCCCTTCATTAGACTGTTATTTTTAGAGGAGATCAGTAATGAGCGAATATTTATGTTTGGATGAAAGTCAAGAAAAATTGAAGTATCAGGAGCATTCAACATACATGTGCATGAACCAGATGTGGTTCAATATGCTGTTGGAACATTGGAAACACTGTCATCATGATCTCATCTTGGGACATAAAGCAGCCAACTTTGTTTTTGTCCCTCTGAACCCGAGAAATCAGATGTGAATGAACACCCCCAACCTGGTTTTGCAAAAATGAGGTTAAGCTACTCTTTTTTAATTGACAATTGAAACCACCTAAATTGATAAATATATGTACACATAAAAAACGCTACTTACGACAGCAACCCAGAAGTCAAGTGATTTCCGAATTTCTGGATGCAGAGCATAAACCCCCTCAAAAATAATCTGGTAAAAGAAAAAAAAAAATAGAACAAAAATGACTGTTAGGATTATTCACAGATAACTGATATACCTGGGTGATATCAGAAGTTATCCCATACAGACGGGAGATAAAATGCCTAGACAAGCAAATATCCTCAAGATATTTAAAAAAATAGCATTGGTTCTGCCATAATGTGATTAGTTTCACAGTACAAGTAGAACTTCAAAATAGGGATCCTATCATTTTACTATTGGGATAATTAAGAACTTCACTACAACTTCGTAGTTAAATTAACAACTGCATGCTCAAATGAACTTTATCCAAACTGACAAAGGGGAAAAGAAGAGATGAAGAGAATGTGGCATTAATGACACAAACAAGCAGAAACCAGAGTTTAAAAATATTCTAACAGAAATTATCACCAAGATGATATTGAATGAGGGCAATAATTGGAGCCCGGGGATATGTCATTTTAAAATTCCCTGAGTTTTCCTAATTTGTAGGGCATGCTATTTTCAAATTTGCAGACTATTACCTTACTCCAACTTTCTCATGTTCCCCAATTTGTATTCTCTTAATCCTTCTCTCTTAGTACAAGATTTATGATAAGAAAACAAAGAAAAAATTGTACAACCTGTCTAACACCATTACATCCATTCTTATACAATCAACAGTTCGACAAACATAGGATATTTTTAGGAATCCCATCTCGCAGATGGCTGGCCATTAGATCTAATAAATCATGTCTTAAGACTAGGTTAATTGGCAATAATTCTTTGTAACAGATGTCTGATAGCAGAATAAGGTGTCTTTAATATCGTCAAAACATGTAATCCTAAAGGAAAAAATTTCTAATCTTCGACCCTCGTGAAACCTGTATTGCCAAGACCACCAATTCACATAAAATAATTACTAACTAAAATCATATAAATGACTAATCCAACAGCATAGATCCTCTTTAGCAGCATCACAGCTCTTCTAAAATCATCTTGACTTTTTATTTAGAAAGCTTTCGGATGCTATAAAAGACAAATCAAGCTTGATTTAGACACAAATTTGAGCAAATATGATCAAGCGTAATAACACAAACCACACCACAGTCTTCAGAAACTTCAAGCTCCTTGAAGCCACTACGGACACCTGTCTCCAAATCAAATGTGGGCACTTTAGTTCTTCTACCATTCGTAATGTCGTCAATGTTCTGCAAAAAGGGACAAAAAAAAAGCAATGTAGCATATGATGAAACCATACATATTCAAGTCTAAAGGACTCGCATCTTCACAATTTAGTGTTTTAAATTTGTTTTCTGTTTACATTTCCCAAGCTAGATGTGTATTTTAAAGAGGGACAGGCACGTCCAACTTTACCAAAATAAAGGGTACTCACCCAAAATGTTTTCCCACTGTCCATAAAGAGGACATAGTGGGATGAGCCTTGTCCATGCATCACAAGATTTCAATAAAATTTTCAAGTGATGGCCTATTACCTTGGCTAGCAGGGATAAATCAAGAGACTGAAAATCATCATGCTTAAAATCCTTCACTTGCTCCGATAAAAAATAGCTTTCAAGAGAAACTACTTCACAACCGACAATATTTGCCATTTTATGAGCCAGGCTAGTTTTCCCAGATCCACTGGGACCTCCTGCAACAATACGACATTGTAGATTATGTGAATATGGTTAAAACATAAAAATAAATCAAAATTTGAATTCGAGATATAAATTATTTTGCTTCCTATGTTAAAACAAAAAACATTATTTTGCTTCCAAAAAAGAATTTTATGATTTCAGTAGTTCAAGCGATACAAGAATGTTATGACCATTGATTATGATGAAAACAACAAAGAGTTTTCGTTTAGGATGATCAATAGTTTAAATATTAAATACATATGTGCCTCCATATGCACCTCTAAGGTAAACAGGTTCTCACTCATCTTTGATTCAATACTAGCATTTCCAATTTTCAAAGCAAAGCACAGATTCAAAATATCAAAATTCTCACAGAATTTTGGTACATCAATGCAAGTTAATTAGTTAACTTTAAATCCCAGCTGTTGTCCTACAATATGTACTAAAAGGAAAAAAGAGGGGAGATTGTACCGATTCCAACTATGACAGGAGGACCTTTGAATTCTAACAACGCCTGAAAACAAAAAAAACAAAAAAAAAAAAAAAAAGAGCATCATTTTCCAACTGTATGTGCACAGTAACATCTAAAACAGTAGGGTGTAAGTTTTTATTTCCTTTTTCACTCTTACCTGTATCGCTTGAACTGCAAGCAGCAGTCCTCTATCCAAGTCGTATGAATCAGGCATTGGAACAAGCTTCACATTATTCCTGAAAGAGGAAGGATCTGTGGTTGCTTCATGAGAGAAGTCTATACAAGAGAAATATGATAATAAACTTTCCACAATACAGATGACTAACAAGAGGGAAATAAAATTGATATATCATAGACACTCAGAAGAATTACCAACAGCTGAGCTTCCTGAATGTGTAGGATCTGTTGATTTGAACTGCCACCTTGCTACAAAAGGTTCATGTTGATGTTTTGTTGGAGACCGAGTCCATGGCTGAGATATACCTTCAAGCTGATTAAAAATATCTGGAGTAGTGCGGATAGGCCTTGGGGCAACAATCAATTTTTCTTGATTACTAATCGCAGATGCATTAGACAAAGGTGGGGGAGTGCTAAGTCGTGGTACAGCTGCAAGTAGAGTTAACTAATTAGAGAGAGCAATACTCAAAACCAATAACAAATACATTGCTAAATTAATAGAATAATAATCATGCCACAGTATTAGAATAACTAATGAGTCCAACCCGACCTTTTCTCTCAAGAATCAGTTCAAGATATGACTGGGAGATCCATGGTCCATTGATACCCATCCTTAATGCTTCTGCTCCAACAGTCTATATGATAGTTGAATAAATAAATAAACAAAATGTAACCTTCCTCCATATAAAGTACAAAACCAACCAAGTTCCTAGTGTTCTAGACAGCATCTCAGTACAGTAATCAGCCCAACCCAGTCTCTAGAAAAAGATATTACACCTTACGAAAGTATCACAAAACAAATCTAAAGACCGTAGTACAGCTTTAAAGCCCTATGTAAGAATCCACTGCATTCCACATGTTAAAGGGTTAAATTTAATGGAAGTTTCAATTTGATTACAAACAAGTAGAAGATGAGTTGTATAATTGCAGAATAAATTGGAAGAATAAACTTGTTTCATATGAAGACAGTATCAAAAACAGTCTAACATTGAAAATTCATCATCTATTCTTTTCACAACTAGATTCAAATAGAAAATATGTACTACATGGTTCTAGCTACCACTTGGACCAAGATATAAATGAATCAATAAAAATTTGATAGCCAGAAAGAAAGGTTCGTACTTTCCTAGTCGTGCCCCGCAGCACCATAAAAGTCTCACCAAGAGTATCAATGCTTTCCAGTGATAAAGACAGATTGCCATTAGTAACAGAAGTAGATTCCCGTTTATAACTGACCACAACAGTGTACCCCAAGTCCAACAAACCCCCAAGGGTCATTCTTCCAACCTGTCTCCACATTAAGAGTAAACAGTAAGTCAACCGCCAGAACTATTTATTCCAGAGAGAAGATGCATTGCAGCAGCTCAAGAATGCATTTCCATTCATTAAATCCTGTTGTCCAACAAAAACAGACATCAACAAAATGAAAAGCACTGAATAAGAAAGGATGTCCGCTACCTAATTTCAATGGTATAGATAAACATATCTACAGAATCAGGGTCCAGATTTCCATGCAAAATATCCAACATAGAATAGAGCTATACAGAAAGGTTCACAGAGACTGCTAGATCCCTACTCTTAGAGATTATTTCCACTCCTTTTTATCTTGACATTTTATTTGCAGGACTATTTGACAGTTGGAATGTTTTAAGTTTTAACACTGTCCATACACATCAATTTCTAGCATTTGCATGCTTATAAAATTAGCAATAGAAGATGTTTTCATAATCTAAGGGAAAGTTAACACCTTTTTCAAGGAAATGATTTTCTGAATCTTAAGAGTTCTTGCAAGGGACAGAACCTATAAGAAAGTGCAGAACTCTTAATCACAACTAATCCACCAATAATTTTTCAGTTACCTTAACTGTCGCCAAATGGCTACCAAAACTTACCATTTCTTTTTGCAATTTAACATTGGATAGTAATTATGTTGTTCATAGAAAACAATGGTTTTTGCAGTTGTCTTGAAAGAAACTAATTTGTGATATATTCCACATGCCAAATAAATATCAAAATAATGTTCAGTATTACAATCAAACAAACAATATAAATTGTTTTTCATTCCTCAGAAAAAAAAAATTCCAAAAATATTTTATTCTCTAAATTACTGCGCCTGGCTACAAGTTCAATAACATGAAATAATCAAGATTTTTTAAAAATTTTGGATGACATACCGAGCCACTTAAATCTTGAAGCAAATTTCAAGACAGTAACTACTAGTCCATAAGGAACTATTTTTCATTTCACAACATATGGGAGCGTTTTCAGGGCAAATTAAGATTCAGGTACTATATTTAAGCACCATCAGGCACTACCTTTAGCATGGTATAAGTGCTAACACTCATCATGGAAGTAGTGATAAACAACTACATACCCCTTTCTACATTCATGCACATTAAGAGATCCATATGAAACTTAGATCAGTAAGTAGTAAGTATGGAAAAATAGTACTCACAATATAGCAGCAGTTTGATGTTAGCAAGCAGGGATATTTCTGCAATTAGTGTACTTATGCTTAAATTGGCAAAAAACGGGACTCCTGGTTATTAATTTAATTCTACTGATTCTCAAGTCTCTAGTGGTTAGTTTTGTATTTACTTCTAAGGATAAAGAGGAAAAGTGGAAAAGTACTTATAGTCAGAGATTACTATCAGCCAGTAAATACCTAAACAGCTAAACTCATAAGCATAACTATTTAGTCCTTTGATGAATAAAATTCCAGGATAATGGTTCCTTTGAGTCCTGTTACACAATTCTAATCCTAGAAATTATCATGCAAACAGTTTAATTTTGTTCGCTAAATATTTCTTTAATTTTCAGAAACCCTTCAGGTATCAAGCTATCTTCAAGTCATGATTTCCACAATTCTATAAACCAGCCCTAATCTCCACAACACAGAGATTTCAGTTATTTTATAATTAATCATTCAATTACATGCAAAGAACACATTAAGACAACCTGACTACTGATAATAAACTTCACTGAGTACATTTGAACTGCAATTATTAGTACCTCAAACTCAGCCTTTGGCCTAATAATGAAATGTTTGTCAACAATCCTCTGATCACCAAGTGACAGATAGTATCGGATACCAGATTGCCGCACCTTAATCCAATCATTGATTTGTACTTCTTCACTGGCTGAAGGAGCCCTAAGGTACATCTCAATAAAACTGAAACAAAGATAAGACATGACTCAAAATTGCTTGCAATCAAGGCTCAAAGGACAAACAAGTTTAGTTTCTTACAGTGGATAATATACTAAGAAAGAGTAAGAAAATCAAGGAAACAACTCACTTTTCTTTTTGAGGTTTTGTTCCTTGAAAGTCATAAGCAGACAAATCTGAAGACTGTCACAATAGCATAAGCAGTTAATCAAAGGTGTAAACAACAGTTACTAAGCAAAAACCATACACAAAATTTTAAACAATTGGTGGTCCAAGTGTAGTAACAAGATATTCATGTTAAATTGGCAGCATAAAAATGAACGATTGAACGAAAATAGCAGACCTAGAAGAGATAGAGAAGAAACCTGAAAATTAAGAGAAAACTTCCCAAATTATTAATACAATCCTAAAATAATAAGGAAAATTAATTAACTTCCCAAAAAACTTGGATGTTCTTGCATCACTTTGAAAAAGCAATAGTTTCAGATTGCCATAAGTGAAACAAGCTTCAGGGGGAAAAAGTAGTTCTAGCTTCTATGGAATGTGAACATGATCAACCTTCTACTTCTTACAAAAGTTCTCTAGTCTTTTACTTTAAACAATAAGAAGCAACAAATTTCCACCAAAAAAAAAAAAAAGAACAAATAATTGGTTAAGAAATACTATTACATTTGAAATTAGAGGCAAGAATTTGAAACTGATGAAATTATTTATTGACTCAGAAATACCTCTATCTTACACAATTCATGGGGCATATTGAGAAAATTGGGGGACATCCTGATTGCTCTGAACCTTTTTATTAAATATCCACAAAGAAGGTATAGTGGCATTCAAAAGGGTCGGGTAGTGTTTCAACTACAGCATGAACAAGCAACCCACTCACACAGCTAAGTTTATAGCATGAACACAGTGAAGAACTGTTTTACAATTAATTAGTAGGAGCCATTAGTAATAGATAACAAGATAATTACATACCTCACTCCTGCACTTCAGCTTGTAAATTGCTTCTCTAAATGAAGAGACAAAGCTGTTGTTTATCCTAATCTGCAGAATCAAACCATGATATGAGTAACCAGCAGTTAATATTTCAAAACCTCAGGACATTTTGTTACCAACCTGTGCATGATGAAGGTCTGGCTCAATGTGTTTTCTAAACAATGGGAAAATGCTGTCGATTAGGTAATCCAATGAACAAGATTCTCCAATGTCATGTCGTACTTTGGTGAGAAGACTAAAATGAACTCCCCCAACCTGATTGACCAACCATACTTAGAAATCATCAAATCCAAAGTTAAAAGTAACTCCACAAAAAATGATCAATATTCAAAACCAAAGGGTAACCCCTAAGGGAATAGAAGAGTTACCACAGCCACTCGAATATCCAGCAAAGAGCGCAACCTTGCATGCAAAGCATAGGTACCATCAACTATTACCTAAAAACAAAATGTAGAGAAATGAGATCAATGGAAGCATTTCTTCATGATAGTGACAATTGCCACACAAACTCACCACTCCAGATGAAGTGCTCTTTATTGCCTTTGAACCTACACGTCGCTTTTGTTGGTAATCAAAAACTGGTATTGAGGTGTCATTACCTTTTACCAAATCCTATTTTCAACATAAAATCCAACTTATAAGAAAACATGAGAATAATAGACTAACTATTTTGAAGAAACACCATTGCTCTATCAGATGCATCATTTATAGTTATATGAAGGACCAATTATTTAAATATGGTCATAACAGATTTCAACAACAAATCAGCCCATAGTTCACTAAAAATTATGGTCCATACATAACTCTTTGAGCACAGCAGTGGCAGACTGGCAGTCAACTTAAAGCTTTAGAAACCTATCATGTTATTTATGTAACAATCTGGCGAAATGCAGTATATAACAATTAACCATCAATGTTAGTAAACAAAAAGCAAATGCGAACCTCGAGATTCTGGACTAGTGCATCAAAATCAATTGAATCCAAATCATTCCCATCATCACCTCCATTGCGATAATTATCCATCCATATAACAGTGCAGCCAATTACAGATGCTACCTTCTCTGCTAAGCTTTATGGATCGATTCATCAAGTGAATAACAAAAATTAGAAAGTGTTGAAAGAAAACTAATCAATTCATTTCCTCCAATATTCTCTCAGTAGGAATTTAATAAACAAAAATTTATACAGTACAGTTACCTTGATTTGCCCGAACCACTAGGACCACCAATGCCAACAGTAACAACACCATCTTTTTTACCTCTGAGTTCTTGAATAGATTTTACTAACAAGTAATATCCATGATCAAAAGACTGCACCACCACAACCAAAGAATTAGTTAAGCCTCACCTAAAATCTGATCGAAGAAACACTACTAAAACCTTCTTGATAGAAATAAAAGTTACATTCAAAATATTCCTCGAGTTATAAGAGATATGAACGCTCAATTAAATCCAACCATTTGAAATCCAATTTAACAGACATTAACACATAAAAATTGACATGCAAAGTAATAACCACACAAAAATCGTAATCCTAAAATTTCTATCCATCAAACCTACTGAATTGAGCAACACTTATCTATAACTCATAGAGGAACACGAATTGCTCAGCAATCATTATTTTTAACAATCTTCAAAATAGAAATAGGAAAAAACAAAAAATTAATTACGCAGTGAAATCAGAAGAAGAGTACCGCATGGAGAGGGAGAGATTGGAGGATGGAGGAGGAGGATGAAGTGGAAGTGGAGGGTGGTTGTTGGAAATAATCGCGGCCTCCTTCTTGGAAAACTCGCTGAACAACTTCGTCATCCATTTGTCCGACAAATGGAAAATAGATTTTTGATAATTGGCAGTTAAAGTTGCAGAGAGGAATGAATGAATTGAATTGAATTGAATTGAATAAAAGAATTAGTAAGGAGAGAGAAGACGGTTTCTTGTTCGGTTCGTGCCTTTATTTGCTCCACTTTGCTTGCAAGCATACGCTCCCGCTTGTTTTCCTTCTCTTCCTTCCTCTCCTCTATTTGGCTTTTCTTTTTTTTTTCCCTTTTTCCTCATTTTTTTCTCTCGATTTATCCTTTTTTTTCCCCTAAACTTTATATTTAAAAAAAATTACTAAAAAAACTTTTTTTTTTTTGTTTCATTTCTTCCTTAGCTTGTTTGCATTTTCATCTCCTCACCCTTATTTTCTTTATTTCCTCAAAAAAAATTTTATAGTAACATCTTTCTCTATTTGGTATTTGTCTGAAAATTTGTTAACTGGTGTTCTATATAAAACGTGATTTTAATATTTTTATCTTAAAACTACTTGTAGATTAAGAATGAGATGTAACAATGGAGTTGGCAATGTTAACCGTGATGGCTTCGTTAGTGAATATACCCTGACACCGAGCGGTCATTCAGACTTGCTCCTTAGATATTGACTATGACTCTTTACTCTTTTCAACAAATGAAGAATGATTTCAAAACTCGAACTAATTAGTTTTAGTAAGATTCAAAATTCACAACATTAATTGGTGCAATCATAAGAAAAGGACTATCATTTGGAAATCTTAGGATTTCTCGATTGATGCAGTCATGAATAGCACTTCTGAAAGATTGGTAATCATTAGTATTTTGATTTCAAAAATTATGGTACCTGTAGTACTGTTTTCCCTTCATCTGCACCTTGATTAGCACTAGGCAATTCCAGGTTAAGTAGATTCAATTTAACTTTAAACTCTATAGTTAACAAAATCCACAGTGCTGTCCGAACAATTTTTTTAAATCTTTCAGAATTAGCACAACTAAGAGATGATAAGGTGGGAGGAAGAAACAGTCCCTTTAAGTATCTACCTAAAAAATAAATAATACACAAAATAGCAACCTATACTAATAATATTAATAATGGAAGATTGAAAATAATACTTATATAATTAGCTTTGGAAAGAAGAAGAAGAAGAAGAAGAAGAAGAAGCGGGTCCTTTTAAAAGTGAAAGTGTAATGGAATAAGATTCAGGGCATTTTGATTACTTGTAAAGAGCGGTCATCAAAGTTCTGTAAGTTGGCTATTTCTCTAAAAATAAAAAAAAATAGTCTTGTAAGTTGGCTGGTTTCAATTTTCAAAAAGCTAATATTTAAATAGTTTAACTACCCATAAAGGCCCAATTGGCCTAACTTTGCTCATACTATGTTAATATTGATTAACAGATGCAAAGAAATTGAAGAGGCAATGAAGAATGATTCATTTCATAATTTTCCTTGTCATGGTGATACAATATTATTAAAGTTTTTTGTGGTGCTTAAATCCATTAATGCTTGGAAAGAAAATGTACATATGTTCATGTCTAAGTAAATTGAAAACTGAAACTAAAAAATGAATAAAGGTCAAAGTAAAGATGCAATAGATTAAAACTGAATTTGTATTCCAAAAATATTAGCTTGAGACTCAAAATAATTCCACAAGTATGCTGGAAAACTGATACAACAACATATCACTAAACCAAAAGAACAACAAAGCATATATTGCAGTTTGTATTGTATTATGCAATAACAAAGTTTTAACTAAAAATTTAGCAAACTAATCCAACCTAAAATAGACATAAGATTAAATATAACTCCATTTCAAGGCATTATACTCTCAAATATTACTTTGCATTTCATGTTGAAACTTGTGAGCTTTGACCATGTTGTTGCTCTCTACTTTTCTGATATCTTGTTTACATCCTCAGTTTTGCTATAGTAACTGCTAGTTTCCCTTTCAATTTTAGTCCTGGAGCTTTGAACCCCAAGTCCCCTGTAACAACAACTGAAGACTTTACAGCTGCAGGGGTAATTGTAACTCTTGCCGGATGCCTCAATGTCTACATCCAAATTTCAACATATCACAAACAATGCTTTTGATTTAAAACCAGACAAGAAAGATTGAAGTTTATTGTACCTGATATGAAGCAACCCCAGTATTTTCATCAAAACACAATCCAAAATCAGTTGACATTCTTGGTTATGACAACCCTTGTCTTGTTGCTGCTCTATCGGCACTCTCTATAAAAGCATACAACACCCATGGACAGTCAGCTTAACACTTTGCCTTTACTCTATTAGGTACATTTCATCTAAGTGTTAAAGGTACATCCCTAGCTATAACATATTTAGAGATTGCCTATCTAAATTGTTCGACACTCTCAAATATCATACCTCGTTCCAAGTAAGGAATGACAGTATTTGGGTCATAATGCAAATTCCTATCCCTTCTTACACCAGATGTAGCATCACCCTCTAAAGCTCATAATCATTCACAGTCGTACTATCTGGATCAAAACTATCATAGAAAGCTTTACCATTACTAGTTTTACCTTTATAAGTGACCCTCACCTCTGAAACCTTCGTCTGGACTAGCTTCACCTAACTGAATATTTTTTACTGCCTCTTTAATAGAAGCCATCTGCCTTTTCTTCAAATTCCTAACTATGGACCTAACTTCCCTCACTTCATCTTTATTCTCAGATGCAACAACATCACCATCTTCAGATTCTGATGAAGATGAGGGAGATTCTTCTTCATTAAATTCTGAACCAGCAAATACATTACCCTCATTCTTAGCTTGCGAATATAAAGTTCTAGGGCCGCTTCTTATAGGAGACATATTTACCATTCTATCCTCACTGATGTGGTCTCCATATTGCCCACTTGGTTGTCCACTAGCATAGAGGTGTTCACCAGCTGGGACGGGCCGGTTTCAGGCCTCGGTCCGCTGGGCCACAGTTCAAAAGGTAGTGGAACTGGAATCGGCCCGTCGTCTGCCAGGCCGGTGAACCACCGGTTAACCGGCGGTTTGCGGTTAACCAGCGAGCTAGTTAACCGGCGGTTTGGGTGCAGTTAATCAGCGGATCAATTAAACGGTTCCGACGGTTTAATTAAATGGTTCGACAACAGTTCACGGTTAGTAACAGTTACGGTTCAAAAAAATATTGAACCTGAACCGGCCCGACGACCGACCGGTTCCAGTTCAATGACGGGTTAGGCCAGGCGGACCGAACGGGTCAACCCGGCCCATTGCCATGTCTACACTAGCAATATTCTTCTTGAACAAATTAGCTAAGTTAATAAAGGCATGTGATTATACAAACATGACCCACTTTGCCTCTGCCTCACAAACAGGACTATTAAAAATGACCTTCATCATTACACACTTCAATAGAGTCTTACATTTCATCACAGCTCAACTCATGTACTTTAGAGGCTTTATTTGTACGAAACTCATGTATACCTTCTGCTGCATCGTCCCAATACTCAACAAAGAGTTCTAATGTCTCACCATCTTCTAGCAATGACACCTCCAACCTAACATCATTATCATTACATAATTGATTGAAACCTTGGTGATTCTCTCCCAATGACCAAAACCTTATCAATTTAGCCACATTCTTAATCTCCAATTCTTTTGCCCTCCCGATGAGTTCAAAATAACTCATTAAGTCACAATCCATAACCTCATATTAAATAACAGTTCCACCAATATATCTAAGCTTAGGTTCATTGACAATCTTACCTCTATGCCGCCAGTTAACATAAATGTACTTGTCACTCTATTTGAAAATAAAATTTAACATATCCACAATCAATACAAGAATGAATATATACTTATATTTCAACAACCCACTGTAAACCCTCATTATAATCAATTACACACCCAACGTAGCTATTATCTCTTCTATTAACAATCAACCACCCCAATTGTGATCTCCCCAAAAATCCTAACTTATTACTAATATTATCAAAAATACCCTAACTAATTGTCCTTAACTAATCAAACATGGGATGAAACAATTAGTCATGCTTTGTAAATAATCAATGATTGCTTCTTAAAATTAACAAATGAAAAACAAAATTACCCCTAGCAAATTAATGTATAAAGTTCAAATAATTAACGTACCTTCTCTACTTCTTCTATGGTTCTCAAACGTCAATTGTGTAGTGTATGAAGTCTTGTATTTCAGACAATGAAAGGGACATTGTATTTTGAATAATGTAAACCCTAAAATATTTGTCTCATCTCAAGATTTCTCGAATTTTTTCTTTTCTTGGCACCAAAGAAACATGCTTTTGAACATTATAAACGTTTTGTCTCTTTTTTTTCCCCCTTGGAGTGAATAATAGTGACGTGGAATCTTAGTCAATATAGCTTGTCCATGTAAGAGCAATTGAAATTCACGCGATTTTCAAGTGGTTGGCAAGTTGTTTGCTTGTTATGTAAGTGATGTATTTGGCCAAATAACTTTTAATTATATAGTTTTGAAATGAAAGTGGAGGATGATCGTTAACATTAGTTACATCCAACAAAACAACTTTTCAATGCATACTTTTTTAACCCAACTTTTTAATGCTTATTGACTTTTTAACAAGGAATTTATTTCTTTTATTTTAGTACTAAAGTTTAAAAACCTTCGACTCGATCTAAACCCATTAGGGAATATTTAATAAATATTTTTCATTTTCTCCTGAGGAAGATCATGATATTATTAATGTGCATAATAATAAAGAGAAAAAAAAAAAAAAGATGCTTCTGCCACTTATTAGCTTTCTCTGTCTAAATGCTGAAAGTCAACGCTTTCTCTCCCCCACTACTCTTTGTTTCAGATTTGTCAATTAGTGCCTTTTCTCTATCATTTCTTCTCCGCGTGTTCCCTTCTTTGACTCTTTTATCTTCTTCAGGTACTTGCTATCGTGCGCACCTCCACCCCCTTTCTCCTTTGGTTTTTATCACTTGTGCTCACCCTCACCTCCTTATCCTGCGACATCACGCTTCTCCTTTCTTTCACTGTTCATCTTTATCTAAATTTAAATAAACCTTTACTCTTATATCAATCTTATTTATTTTCCCTACCCAATACAATATCTTTCTTAAGGAATCTTATTGATTCCAAATAAAGATTGAATCCCTAATATCATTATTAAAATCAAGACTTAATTAAGGTAAAGAGTGGATTTATTTTTGAAATTAATATTTTTTTGACAATGAATTCAAAGTCTTTAATATATCCACCTTATTAAACTATTATTACATGCATTTAGTGGGTTTTCATAAAAATATAAAAAATTTGAATTACAATAAACATTAAAAAATATAGAAGTACTTTATTATTTTAAAATTGCAAGTTTATGAAAATGAAATTTGTCTAAAAAATTGAACTATAATATTAATTTTTGATGGAGGGAAATAAGTTCACGAAAGGGCATAAATTTATATTTACCAGATCAAAGGTGAGGAGAGTGAGAGTGCATTTGAATGATAAAAAGGTCTGATTGTAGCGTAACATTCCCAAATCCGTATAAATTAAAGAGATACGCTAAATTTGATTATTAATGGGGGTTAAAAAGAAAAGAAGGTAGGGTGCGCAGTATAAGAGACGAAACGCAAAATTCTGAAAACTCCACGGCTTTTGTTTTTTATAATAATAATAAAAAAAAGAGTCAGCCATTTGTCACCCATTCCCATAAAAAAAAAAGAGTCAGCCTTTTCTTTGCTCTCTCTCTTTTACCTTCTTCTCTTTCTCTCTTAGAATCTCTGATACATATATAGTCTCACGCCACCCCATAGATATACACATATCAGATCACAAAATATACTTGTAGCATCTTTTAACTCTCAGTAATCCAAAATCATACCTATTATTATTATTATTTTATATTTCTAGTAACTGAGCTGCTTTCTATTGGTTTGGATTCAAAGCAAGAAGGCTGCTAATGGATGGTCTACCGTCTGGTTATCGCCCCAATGTTGGTTTCTGTCTCATTAATACTGATAACCAGGTGCAACTCCCCCCTTCCCTCTCTCTCTCTCTCTCTCTCTCTCTCTCTCTCTCTCTCTCTCTGTATACATATACACACATACGCCAGCAAATAAATTCTTCTTCAGAATAGGGAGGTTTGATTTTTTATTTTAATTGTTGCGATTTTTGTTTTGTTATGAATTTGCATTTAGAAAACTGGATCCAACTTTAAGAGCAAGTTTGGAGTAGTTTATGACTTGTAATTCAGTAGGATTTTTTATACTGAGATTAGTCGGCTTTCCGGTTTTTATTTTATTTATTACTTGATTCAATTGTCTCTCCATAACGAAAAAAGCTCATATCTACTGAGGACTTGCTCGAATTCATAGTTTATTTATTTATTGAAATATAAAATTGAATAGGTGATAAAATTTGAATCAGTTTCTTCTTCAAAATTGAAATATTCCTGGAAAATGAATTTTGAGGTTTTGGTTGGTTAAATAAATTTATTGGCTCAAGTAATTTATGGGTGATGTTCGTTTTCTTCCTAAAATTATTGAAAGCTTGAATCCTTACAGAAGGTAGGCCGAGCCAATAATTAAAGATCATGATTTTTTACAAGTCAAATTTTGATAATCTCATTTCATTTGCTAACTATTTGTCGTTTTAAGAGTAGTAAGATCTGGCTTTGCCTCTAATCCATACCAAATCAACTAAAATACAACTGAATTGTGGTAGTTGGAGTTGTTTTTTTATATAAAAAAGACTGTGCAGTAGATCACTTTCTTCTTCCACTAACTGGAGGATGATTTTCTTGTTTAATCACCCTTGATTGGCCTTACTTGCTAGGTGTTTTATACTGTAGAATCACATATAGGTTTAAGTTGCATTAAATCAACAAACACATCAAAGAGATTAGATCATTTGTAAGAGCTTGTTTGGTAGGATTAGCTCTATGGATTCTGTTTAACTGTTTGAATATCAATTAGCTGTTTTAGTACCTGTTAGGAGAACTAAAAGCTAAAAGTTGAGTTGCCTTTTGCATAAAAGGTTTCTTAATCAGCTAAATAGCATTAAAAGATACTTAGAAAGATGTGACCAAACACAGTCTAGGGAGGATTTGAGATGTCTTTATTGCATAAAAATTGATAAAATTACATTAAAATAGTCAGCATTAGAACCCTTGTATAAGTAGTATTTGAACCCCATTACTTAATGACACTACCCTTCCTTTAAATCCTCACCTAACCATTTACAAAACTAGTTCAGATCAGTTCAGTAAATAGCATTCCATTTATAGTTAGTGTCTTTATGCTTATATTTAGTACCATTTCTCCTCAAATCATTGTTTTCTGTTCTAGGTTTTGATTCTGTGAGAAGTGATTACCGATAACAATCTTTGATTCTCTTGCAGATATTTGTGGCTTCTAGATTAAATGTTCCAGGAGCATGGCAGATGCCTCAGGTTGTTCATATTATTTTTACAAATTCTCTTTATAAATTCTTATAAAAAAGAGCATGTCCGAGAATGCATAGAGATTATTCAAATTCATGCTATTTCTCTGAATTGGTGAACTTGAACATTTGCAATTGTTAAGAGAACTTTGCTCTCTCTATATATATTAAATTCTGATTGCATAGCTATTTTAACAGTTCCGTTTGTTAATTTATATCTTCTTATTTGTTCTCAACACAAGGGGACTTCCCATGTGCAAAGAAAACCACAATTTTTTTTTTTTTTTTGAGGAACAAATAAAACCACTACTGTCAATTGAAATAAATAGTTTTCATCTAAAATTCCTCCCTCGTCATATCAGTAGGTTCTGGGAATTAAGAACATAGAAATTTTTTCCACTTGGCAATACGTGGTATTTACTATTTAGTACCAGTTTTTAGCAGGTCAACTAGGTCCAGCATGGACTCACAGGAGGCCTTTGTTGGGCGTATAACATTTCTTCTTCCTTTATTCCTTTACTCGTTTAGTTTAAATCTATTATCTGAAGGAAAATTCTCATATTGGAAAATAGCAAGACTTTAAAGAGGAAGTTCTGAATCCTAACGCATGATTGATTATTTTTAGTTTTGAATTGTTGAGGTTTGGCTCTATGTATGTGCATTTAGATTTTGAACAAGCAGAGTTAAAATATTTATCAGAAAAATGGAACTTCAATTTATTATTTTTGCATTTACATTATGCTCTTATTGTTAAGTTCTTTACACCTTTTAACTAATCTTTTCCAATTCTGTGATTGCCTCTTAGGGGGGCATTGAAGATAATGAGGATCCTAGATCTGCAGCCATAAGGGGATTGCGAGAAGAAACTGGGATAGTTTCTGCCGAAATTATTGCTGAGGTCTGTAAAACATTTTTGCAAACAAACTGATGATACTTCTAGTCTCTAGGTTATTTTTCTTTAGAGTAGTATTAAAATCCAAGTCCTGAACGTTCAGTTAGAGATCATTTATATTTTCCATTTTTTACCGTGTATTGACAGGTACCAAATTGGTTGACTTATGACTTTCCTCCTGCTGTGAAGGCCAAAGTAAATCGTCTATGGGGAGGTGAATGGCGTGGGCAGGCACAGAAGTGGTAAGCCTCTCTCCCTCTTTCATACACGAACAAAGACTCATCAAATCTACACAAATAGATACCACTAAAGCATACTGCATCTTTTTTCCTCATCCTGATTCATTAGCTTCATGCTTGCTTGTACTGCTAGAGAATTGTTGTGAGCTTGCAAAATAGGCATTAGAGTGGGCGCAATCCAGTGCCATGTGCCACATTTATATAAATGCAACTAGCATAATTTTCATTAGCTTTGTTGCAGGATGATTAGAATTATTGTTTGAGAAGGAACCAGTCAAAAAAAAGATGCTGCAGATTATTATCAATTCTAGTACATAAATTGAGGGATGAAATAATTTATGCAAAATTGACAGGTTTCTCATGAGATTTACGAATGATGAGAGTGAGATTAACTTAGCAAATGGTGAAGCAGACCAAGAATTTGCAGAATGGAAATGGGCGAACCCTGAGGAAGTTATTGAGCAGGTACCAATACAAATATATATAAAAAAAAAAAAAATTCTTATGAGAATATGTATATTAACTGTTGAAGGCTGAATAAGGCATGAGTTGTTGACAAATAGTAATAATTTGCAGGCAGTGGATTACAAGAGGCCAACTTATAAGGAAGTAGTGAAAACCTTCAGTCCATACTTGAGTGAAAATGGAATTCCGGCTAAATGTAAATCATCAAAGTGGTGAATGATGAAGTAGGTGTTGTTTTCCTTAGGTCTCTCCATGTCTCTTCTAGTAATGAATCTTCTGTGTTTACTATTAACTTCTTTCTGTAAATGGATGTGTTGGGCGTTTCATATTTAGATGCTTGATTAATTGTAATAAAATATGTGCAATCAATTTTCAAAGTTTTGTGTTTCTCCCTTAGCCTATTTACTAAACAGATGAAGTTTGGAAACATCTGAACAAAGAATAAAATTAACTTTACCAGGAAAGGAAAAGAGCGTAGTGCTCAATTTTGCTTCTGAACTTCGGCAGGTTTGGTTCAACATAATTTATGTTTTGCTACTTGGTAGTCAAGATAATTGGGCATTAATAGGGTATTTCAATAATTTGATAGATCAACTTTATTATTTGTATGACAATTATAAAATACTTTGGTTATTAATATGAGAATTTATCCGGCTAGTTAGAGTGTGGTCTGATTGATCATCTTATATTCAATAATGATTGTAGAATTTAGAGGTTTTAGCGTTGATTCTTGCCAACTACACGTGAGCACTAATTTGGTGCATGTTTTTTAAATTCTCAAAGGGAGCCCATTAGTTTCCACATTAGGTGTTATTAAACCTTTCATGAAAACCAAATGTACAGATGTTGTAATACACCATATCCTCAACTTCACACGAGGGCAAATGACTTCTGACTCTAGTGGTTAAGGGATGTATCTCCCTTACCTTTTATGGGTTTTTTAGTGGTGCGTTGGTTGATTGAACGGTCTGACACCACTAGGAGAAAGCCAAATGACGACTATCAAAATTCGGGTCACTTGAACCACATATTTCTATTACATTTTTCAACAATTTTCTAGTTACATGATGTAGAAATAGATTTTGAATTCTGATTACTCTTGATGAGAACTTCAATATAATATGCTCACTTGTTTCGTTTATTGTCGAAATTGGAAGTTTGAATTTTCTGTGTCAAAAATTTTCATTTTAGTCATTTTCTCTAATGTTGAAAATGAGTGTAAAAGTTATTTTTCTTTCTTAAAGATAGATCATTCATACAAAGTGTGAGAGAATATTTTTTCCATTTAATTAAATTCTCTACATTCCATTGGTGATCCAAGCATTTTTATACAGAATTAATGGTTTTAATGGAACAAAAAACTAAAAATTCTATCAAAATAAAAATAAAATAGAGTAACTAAAAAAATAATATTAAATATTCAAAAAATTAAAGTGCCTACTACATTAAAACTCAGAAACTAATTATAACTAACCCTGTTAATATTATTATATTCGGCATATAACAACAAACCTCAGCCGTCATCTCCTCTCTTCTCTTTATCTTGAGCTTTCATCATTTTTAATAATTTGAATCACCTCTGATTTTCATTTTAATTGTCGGCGGTGTTCCTTCTTTGTTTTTACTGTCTTTCATCTTTATTTAATCAAAAATAAATTTCATATATCTAATTATTTGGATCAACTTTTTTATTTTATCTCTCAAATATGTTTTTTTAATAGATTTTGAATATTTGTTTCTCAAATCTTTTTTAGTGTGGTTTGTACTATTTTGTGTGTTTATTATTTCATGCTATTTGTTATGTGTTTTGTTTCTTTTCATTGGTAATTACAAATTCATAATAAATTATTGATTTATTTTGTATGAAAATTAGATTTTCAAGTATGATTTATAATTATATTTCAATGAAATCTGATAGTAAGAACTGTTTCTCAATTAAATTTTGTTTACTCAACTGTTTTTTCAGAGTTACAAAATATTAGTTTTTGGAAAAACATTAGTACACAAACTTTTAACTATCATCCAATCTGAAAGACAATTTTTAACTAGCGAATATCATCTTTCCTTGATTGTCATGAAATGACACTTGTTAAAAAAAATAATAATAACAAGAAAAGACCATCATTAAATTTTTAAAATTGATAAATTTCCATGACCAAGAATCCATTCTTTTCATATTGGACATAACAGTAGGACGTGGGTGGAGGTATAAAAGGAGCTGAGGGTGTGGAGCCCAATAAACAGGACTGCCACCCAAACTATAACGTACATCCGGAGTCGTTCCAGTGTCCCGCCGCTACTGTCTCTCAATACCAAATTCTCCCCCTGCCGGAGATAATGGAACCACAGCCCAATTCTACTCTTATTCACGCTGCCATTGATGATGACAGGGACGCTCGACTATTGAACAAGCTCAAAGCTTCTATTTTTACCAAAATAAAACCCTCCACTACCATTACGCCTCAATTGGAAACCTACATTCATCAACAGCTTCTCCAAAATTTCCCCACGTTCGAAACTCCCTTTCACCCGACTTACGCCTCTGTAAGTACATTTACGAATTTTTTGCCTTAAAAAAGTGTACTTTTACTACTGAAATTTTTAATGTCGTTTCATTTTGAACCCCTCTTTTCAATTTACTCGCTTCTTGGCTAGGAAAGGCAAATTCTTTATGTTGACGGTAACCTTTTGAAAACCTAATATCAAGTTTTGTGGCAATTTTGATAAGCCGATACCTTGTTTGAAAGTAATTGTGATTACTCTGCATTGCATGAATTTGTTATATAAAGTTGTAAAAGAGTTGATGTAAACAATGCGGCTTATCGGATATTGCCTTTGCATTTGTTACTTTTCTGATCCTTTTTTTGGTCTTGAAGATGATTCGAATGGCAATTTTGGAGTTGAATAACAAAGAGGGGTCAACTGAGGAGGAAATATCAGAATTTATCAAAAGAAAGTATGACAAGTTGCCACGGGGGCATGAGAGTTTTTTGAGGCATCATTTGATGAAGCTTTGTAGGGAAAAGGATATAGACTGTGTAAATGATGGGCTTTATGTGCTTTTAGTTAATGATTGTGGCAATGGGGAGATTGAGGCACATAGTGGGAAAAAGCAGGGTCGACGACGTAGGAGGTGGAGGAAGAATACATACATATTTAAGAAGCAAAAGAGGCCAAAAAAGAGAGAAACAAAACTGATCGAGGATAAGGACTTGGAAAACTGGCATGTGGTTCAAGTACTTGAAGAACCAAATGACTTGGAAAGGCACAAAGCTGAATTCGATCATGTGCTCAATGAAATAAAAGAACAAACCAATGAGTTGGATGAACATTACAATGAAACAGAGCGAACAGAGGTTCAAATGATTGAACACCAAATTCAGGTATATAATCTTCTTTAACTTGCTTGGAATATTGAATTTTTGTATTTTCGAAAACATCGATGTAGGAAGGATATTTAATGTTATAGATTGAAGTAACTCTTTAATTCCTCTTCCACAGATTTCAAAGAAATATTTAACTTTGTTAAGAAAAAAAAATGAAAAAACATTTAAGCAATTGCTTTTGCTCTACGAATCACTGTTATAGTAAATTAGTAAATGTTAAGAAAAAGCTAATTCTAAACTTTTGAACCTGATTCCCATTTTGCTTTTACTGCCTACATTGCAAGTTCATATTCAGATACTCAAAAAATAGATTATTTAACGAAAAGAGAACTAAAGATAGAATAAGAAAAATAGCTAGATGCCGTAGATGGTGAGCGAAAGATAGACGAATGCGTTGGTCAGCAGTGTACCAGAAACATGTTTTTGGTGTTACAAGTTTGCATTTTGCACATAAACAGTTTGATATTCTGCAGAAACTAGGTGTCATTTTGAGTCAGGAAATATATGAACTGTACAAAAATTTGCAGCTTCTTTTCTAACAGATCCATAAACCATAACAGCCTTTATGTCAGGATGCTCCCTGTATTGTGGAGCTGAAGCAGCAAAAGGATGAGATGACCACATTGGAGAGGTAATACTAATAGCCTGATCTTAAGCATATATCTCTTTTCGCTATTAATATTAGAAGGGTTGAGCACTTGAGCTATCATTGCAGTAAAACTCAGAATGCATGAGAGGCAGCTATTAATATGAAGAAAGTAAATTTAGTTTTTTTCAATTCATGTTACTTTAGCTTTACGTGCTTGCTTCCTTTTCAGCTTAGTTATGATGGTCCTTTTTCTTTTCCATTGAGAAAATAGAGATGTGGGAATCAAGACGTTCAACAAGAAGCAGAAGGATGGTCGAGATGCTGTCACAGATTGTAATTGTTCTGTATTATCACAGGTGACTATTGAAAAATTAATAGTATTCATAATGTTTATAATTTCACCTTTAATTTCTGCTTAATGAAGCTTGGGTTTGTTATTTTTAAATCGTTAATATTGACAGGAAATGCATATGGAATCTGTGATTAAGAAACAAAAATTTGAGGACCAGCCATCGGGATTTCCACTGTCCTTGAAACAAATGGAGTCAAATTCCCCTAGAGGTAAAAGAAGGGGATGTTTGAAAGAGGACAAACTGATACAGAAGTGTGCAGATAATCATGACATGAAGTCCCACATTGAGGGGACTGAAAATCAAATTCAGAATCCCAAACAGGAAGAGAACAGGCAGCAAATTGCATCACAAGGACCAAAAGTGCCCTATAAGTTGAGGTTTGTGTTCAGGAAACCTATGCAAACCACAAGTGCTTGTAAAGAAAATGAGCTCGTTTGTGGTTTAAGGTCACCACATCACTTTCAACCAAAGAATCCAACTGATAAGCAAATGGTAGACAGGTCATTCCGAGATGAGTTTCTCGCAGACCTGAAACAGCATGCAAAGAAGAATACAATAAGGTCACGTCCATCACATCCTCAGCAACGTGGCCGAGGGAGGCCACCTAGACTAAAACCTGAAACAAACAAGATAACACCTTGCAATCAAGAACAGCAGCTGGAAGGTCAGGGTTATGGAATGTTTTCAGAAAATAACAGAGATTTAGCAGAAGGTACACCCAGGCTATTATCATCATGTGTACATGATCCGAGTCTTAATAAGGAACAGCAACTTCCGAGACGAAGCAAAGGCAGGCCTCGTAAGAGTAAATGAAAATGCAAGCCTCGTAAGAAGGCTTACTTTTGTTATGTCGGAAGAAATTATGTTTCATTGGGTGCCTCTGCTTTCAGAGCGGCTACTGAATAACAGGTGCAGATGATAGACTTGGAACTATTAATCTCAAAACTGAATTTTTATGCAAATTATATATGTTTCATTCTGTATTATCTTTCTTTTAAAATGTTTATCCAATTTTTTGAAATACATTATTTATTAAAATTTCAAGAATATAAAAAAAATTATTATCGAATTTTGTTATAATTTAAAATAAGATAAGTGACTTATTTAAGAACTAAGAGTGTATAAATTTAATTTTAAGACTAATTTGTCTTGAAAATTCAGTAATTTATTTGACTTTTTTACTTCACAATCAAAATAAAGAAAAAAAGTTCAAAATTTAGCAACTAAACATATAATTATCCATTTTTTTAAGAAATACTAGTATAACTTAAACCTCCAATATTAAACTGAAACGACGAAGCAGTAATTCACGTTCAGCTCGTGTGTTTGAAAATAAAATAAAAGAAATTAAATAATTAGTAGATAAGAAAAAAGAAAAAGTAAATAGATAGAGGCTGTACAGGATAAAGCCTCCACTTTGTGAACTCATCGGTTCCTAGTCAGACTCATCTCCTTACGTTTGGTTACCTTCTTGGAACATTAAGAGACTGCTCCATCTGATTTTTTATTTTATTTTATATTTTTGAGATCTGCCAAATTGCCACCGTTGTTGGATAAGGGTAGACTCCATTTTTATATTAGAGGTAATTTTTATAGTCCTTTAAATTATAATGTAATACGTAATTCTGTTCTTAAACTTCAATTTTTTTTTTTTTTTTGAAGTTTTAAAACTTTAAGATCACTCACAACAGGTGTAAACATAATATTTCGGTTGGCCAAGCTGTTGATATGGCATTTTTATATATTTTAATAGTTGTATTTTATATTGATTTTAAAATTAATTTATTTATTGTCAATTTTTTCATAACTAATTTTTTTTTAAATGTCCCCACATCTATTATTATTATTATTATTATTAAAAAAGAAAAATTGAGGCGAATGGGTGTTTGAGAAGAATGAGGAAAATTGATATTTTGGATATAATTTAAGATCCATGCATAAAAATTACCCATTATTATATAATAAGTATATAATATATTGTAAGAACATATTTGATCTTTATTATTTTTTGGGACGACATTAGTCTTTCATTTGGCAACTTAATCTGAGTTGGTAGCCGGTGTAGTGAGGTTTTTTTTTTTAGAATGTTTGAATCTATATTCAATTCAAATTGAATATTTGAATCTATATTATATATGGAATTTATATATATAAATAACATAAAATATATTGCTAAAAAGATATATATTTTTAAAATAAAAGAAAAATATAATATATATATATATATATATATATATATATATATATATATATATATATATATATATAAAATAACATATAAAAAAGAATAGAAAAGAAATAATGTAAATTATAAAAATAATAATGAGAAAAATAATAAAAGAGTTTTGTTGTGTAATATAACATATTGTACATCAATCATAATTACTGTAATTAATCTGCTCCTGATTTATTTCTTTGTTTGTGACAGATTTAATACTGAAAATTACTTTCATTTCTGCATTCTTCTCACACAATATATTTAATTATTATCCATAAATTATTATTTTAAGTTTTAGTTTACAATCATCATAATTGGAATTTTAAAAGCCTTTTAATTTGCATTATAAATTTGATTTTCATCCCTTCATTGTGTTTCTATTTTGAATCTTTTTCATTTTTAACATTCATACTAAGAGGAAAAATTTTTTAAAAATAAAATAAAGTTATTATATACATAAAAAAATAAAGTACCATCTTAAAATATATTCTTTCTTTTGTATATTTTATTTAGATCAATAAACGTAGAATATAATTGTGAATATATGTTTTATAAGATTTAATAATTATCAACGATGGTCAGATCACTTCTTTTTGCAAATATTCGTTTCTTACCAAATTTTTTAACTAAGAAATATTAATAAATGTCATAAATTTTACTTAAACGCTTGATTTATTTAATATTTTGAAATAAAGAGGTAGGAGGGATTTTTTTAATCTTTATTATAAAGTTAGAAGGTTTTTTTTTTTTTTTTTAAAACTCATACATAGTTTTACATTTGTACTAAAATGACAGATAGATTATTTTAAGTAATTAATAAAAGAAGGATGATTAAATAATATAATTATTATTATTAAAACTTCATATATGTTCAGGAATATATCCATTACATACTCAATAAAATTGGAATATGAAAATATAATTAAACCAAAAATTTATTTAAAATCAAGTGCATATTTAATATACAAATTTAATAATAATGAAAACAGTATAAACTATTTATAAATATGTTTTATTTAATATCACATTTATATGTTTATAAATTTTATACTTAAAAAATAAGATTTTTTTTTTAAAAAAATACATCTTTATGTATATAAAAACATATTAATATTTATATACCATGCATCGCGAAAGTATAAATCTAGTTATTAAGTAATGTGAGAATATTGTATAAGGTGAAAAAAATTAAAAAATTACAAGTTTAAATTGAAATTTGTATAAATTATATGCCTTAGATTTTAATTAATTTCAAAACAAACTATATTTAAAAAAAAAATACATTTTATGTTAAATGAATTTTGATCGGTAAAATAACTTCTAAAAAAAATTGTTTATTTAAAAAGTTCTATTACTGAAAAGTGGTAATAGTGATTTTGCCCCTCCCGTCTTGCTTCCTCCCTGATTCTAACATGTGATATCCAAGTATGACTCATGTCCAATGACTTCCTATATATCTAAGTTCAGACAAATGAGCTATATTGCATCCATAATAACATTAGGACTCCAAGAAACTCCCAATTAGGTAATTTTTTTAAAAAAAAATTACCTAATTAAATCTTTACAGTGAATTTTACTTTTTTTTATCCCCTTTATTGGTTTGAATTATATAATTTATGTAATATTTTTTTAGATTATAATTTATGTAATTAAATATTGCCAACGTGTGCTATTTATTTTTTATCCAACCGACAAATTGAGGAATGATTTGATTAAAAAAAAGACAAATTGAGAATGATAAATTTCAAACCCCTTAAAAAAAATCCAAACTCATGAATTGTGTTGTGTACTCGTGTCTTTCCTTAAAAAAAAAATCAGTCTCATTTCATATTTTCCTTTAAAAAATTGAATAATTTCATCTAATCCATAAAATTTAATATCATATAATCTCAATTTCTCCAATTAAAACTGTCTTCTAACTTTATTTTAAAAACATAATAACAACATTAGTTTTGATCTTGCCTTAAAAGAAAAACATTAGAGTTGCCAACTCTGAGTTGATGATGAGGACAGTATATAAAAAAATCTGATTTTTTATTTTAATAATTTTTTTATAATATAGATATAAATTAAAATTAAAAGAAAATAAATGTGAAAATCTAAAAACCACTTGTAGGTGGGTGGGTGGGTGGGCAGTCGGGTCCAAGTAGATAAGGACGTGGGGTAGAACCAAATTCAGTGTTTCAGAACCATAATTGAGTTTGTATCATTATCTTCAATACCTTAATTTCCATGGTTGTGGAGAGTGTTTCACTTGTAGCTACCCATTTTCCTTTTTTTTTTTTTATCAATTTCTAATTTTGTTACCATTTACTTTAGAGTCAAGACAATGGTCAAACATTATCATAATTTTCAATTTCTTTATTAGATTTTTTATAATTTTTTATTTTTATATATTCTAAAAATATAAATCAAATTAAATCTGGCTGTACACTCTTTTAAATCAATGAATTATCTTCTAAAAAATAATTGCATGGATGGCATAATTATTATGACAATAAACTTGAATTGTAAATATAAAAATTTAGAAGAATATAAAAAAAGAAAAGAAATGGGATAGGTATGGGGGTGTATGCAAATTCCAACTGGGTTAGTCACTATCTGATTACTTATTCTCAAAGCTCCATGAATATAGGGAATAAATGATAAGATAAGGTTCACATTTTTAGAACACCCTTTTGTTTATTATCGTAATTAAAAACTTCTTCTTTTCTTTTTATTTTTTTTAAATTAAAAATAAAAATAAAAATAAAAATAAAAATAAAAGTTATTTTAAAAGTTATTCCAATTAATTTGAAGAAAAATACTAATTTGTTACCGAGAGAGTTCAGTTCCATGTATAAATTAAATTGAAGTACACGGAAGCGAATTTCTGGACTTCGATGATCAGAGTTGAAACAATATTATGACATTTCAATTTGATGGTAAGAACATTTTAAAATTTTGTTTTTTTTTTAAATACAAGTGTAATGTTGTGTTGTCTTAGCTTTTAATACATAAGCCACTTACTTGTCCATTAATCTGGGAGCTAGACCCAAATAAATATATTTATGTTGATTGAAATTAAAACAAACAACTTGATGGGAGTGATTTTTTCCCAAATAACTCTTAAATTAGATTTTAATACTATTCCATATCCAGAAAAGTAACCAAATATATTCAAATATGACCGTCCATTTAATTTATAAAATACTATATAATATATGTCTTTTGAAAAAAGGTCCTTAAACTAATATAATTGAATTGAGAAATAGGGAAAGGAGTGGCCAACCAAATAGTATAATAAACATAAACATAATTTCGAATAGCTAGCTGAAAGCTACCCATCAATTATTTTATACCCACAACCAGAACAAGTGGTTTACTGGCTACGAGAGATATGTTACTGGTTACGTTATTATTACAGATATTAAATCAAGGAAATGAAATGTTATTTTCAATTTTCATAAATCCCTTAAATTTCTGACCACCACTTTTGTTGACGTCTTCAAATCTTTTGTCCCTTTCTCTATATATACTTACCTTTCCTTCATATCTATACACACATTTTCCCACAATTTATATATATGTTCTTGGCTCAGCTCCACACCCTTCCTTCCTTCGTTTCCGTCCTCAAGCACCCTCGTCTTATTGTTCATACACAAACAATAAGGTATAATTTCTTTCCAATTTTGAATTTTTAATATACCCAACTTTTTTTTCTGCTTAATTTCTGTTAAGTTTGAATCTTTTTCTATTTCTGGGTTTAGCTTTTAATTTAGGGTTTATTAATTTGGTTGGTTGTATGTAAAACAGACAATGCTTGAGAAAGAATTCTTTACCGAGTATGGAGAGGCGAACCAGTACGAGATTCAAGAAGTGATAGGAAAGGGCAGCTATGGCGTTGTTGCTTCTGCCATAGATACGCATACTGGAGAAAAAGTGGCTATTAAGAAAATGAATAATATTTTTGAGCATGTATCTGATGCTACTCGCATTTTGCGAGAAATCAAGCTTCTTCGTCTCCTTAGACACCCTGATATTGTGCAAATCAAGCATATTATGCTTCCTCCATCGCCTCGGGAGTTCAAAGATATTTATGTTGTTTTTGAATTGATGGAATCAGATCTTCACCAAGTTATCAAGTTGAATGATGATCTTACTCCTGAGCATCATCAGTTCTTCTTGTATCAACTTCTTCGAGCTCTTAAATATATTCATTCAGGTTTTATTATATATCTTTCTAATTATCTTGTGAATTGTAATTGTACCAATTTATGTTATCTAGTTTTCAATCATATATTTATTTGAAAAATTGATTTGATGATGGGTTTTCCCTTGTATTGCTTTCTGCAGCTCATGTGTTTCACAGAGATTTGAAGCCAAAAAATATTCTTGCTAACGCAGATTGCAAGCTAAAGCTTTGTGATTTTGGACTTGCTCGCGTCTCCTTTTCTAACAATTCGCCCTCTGCCATTTTTTGGACAGTAAGCGCCTCTTCTTCAAGATTTAGTTATATTCCTACAAGTTTCTTTTTTTTTTTTTAATCGAAGACATATTTTTATCAATGGAGCTAAGCAGCTCCCAAGGAGCAAAAACAACACCACCACCATAAACCCAAACAACTACATTAAACACAAGTTTGATATTATCTTTGCTTATAAATTATATGCCCATAGTCTCTTAACTATTACTCTCTTTTTTTTTTTCTTTGTCAAGGATTATGTAGCAACTCGCTGGTACCGTGCTCCTGAACTGTGTGGTTCTTTTTCCTCCAAGGTATGAGTAGTGCACGTTATTATTTTTTTTTTTTTTAACCTTATATTTAGTTTTTGTTAATTTTTTTCTAGAAAAAGATTGTATTTTTGTTATGTGGTTTATGTTGTTATATAAGCTGATACAAAGTTTAGCTTAGACTATAACTGGTATTTATTCTCGAGTGGTAGATTGGTGATTATTACACTTATTTGTCAACTTTATATTCATGTTTTGAAGCTTGCTAAACTGCATGTTTAATAGACTTGCTGTATCTTTGTTTGCTTTAATGGAGGAATATGCTGGAGAGAATTGTGGAATAAACAATAACGGCTTCAAGTAGTATTTTTCGCACTTGAAAACTTCCAATTTCTGGCTTTTCTTTAAACATTCCAATATGAAGTCCTAGATATGATAGACTACACTTATTCCTGCAATAATGATAGATAATTGCTTTTCTGTGAGAGGAATGGCTTAGTACTTCTGATTCCCTTCTGGTATAAACAAAAAAGATTTTAGAATTTTGTAGTAATTACTTCAAGAAAGTTGGCCTGAACCCTCAATGGTTGAAACTTGGAAATGGTATGTGGTAGCCAACTTGTTGCTGAGAGCATTACAAATGATTTCTGACTTATGTTTATGGCTTCCACTCCATTAGTCCGATCAATAAGACACACCCTCACTGGATCCTTATTGCTATGTTTGATTAAGGACTATTAAAAGAATGTGTTCATTTAGTTTTTTTATTTTTATTTTTTTGTTTGAAGATTTCTCGTCAGTTTGGATTCTCTCGGTGCACAAACTCAGTATGCTTCTTTTTATCTCATAGTTTCAATCTGATTTGCTAGGTTTAGGTTATACCCGCCAAACTCTTTAACCTTAATCTTGCAGTTTTATTCAGCATTATTAACCTATTTATATGTTTTTGCATACGGAGTTCCTTTTTCTTTTCTCTCTCTCTCTCTCCTGTTTGGAGTATGTTTCCTGTACTACACTAATAAAGCCAATATTGTTGTGATAATTTATGGTGATGCTTTTCTTGGATTATGCTTTCTGCAGTACACCCCTGCTATTGATATCTGGAGCATTGGATGCATATTTGCAGAGTTGATAACAGGGAAACCCTTGTTTCCTGGAAAAAATGTGGTTCATCAGTTGGATATTATCACTGATGTACTTGGCACTCCATCACCAGAATCCATTGCACGGGTTCGTTACCTTTTCCTATATATCTGTTATGCTAACAGAGAAGCTTTTCATACTTGTGCAATGGTTGACTCTTCGTGAGTCGGTAGAACAGCAAGTATAATCATGATTATGCTGCTGTTCTCAAAATCTCGGTTCTTTTTGATACCTGTAGATTGGAAATGAAAAGGCTAGAAAGTATTTAAATAGCATGAGGAAAAAGCGACCAGTTCCTTTGTCAAAAAAAATTCCAAATGCTGACCCATTGGCTCTGAAGTTACTTGAGCGATTGCTAGCCTTTGACCCTAAAGATCGTCCGTCTGCTGAAGAGGTATGATTTAGCAAAATGTTAACTTTTGCACCTCTTATCACTTATAAGTGTGGATCTTATTTGGTCTAATGTTCTTTCTCCTTTGTTATCTTATATGTTTGTTTTTCTCTCATCAGGCATTAGCCGATCCATATTTTCATGATTTGGCAAATCTGGAGAGTGAGCCATCAAGACAGCCCATTTCAAAACTTGAGTTTGACTTTGAAAGAAGGAAATTGACAACAGATGATGTAAGAGAGCTCATCTATAGAGAGGTATGGCCATAATAAAAGATTATTGCTTCAGTTGTGTGTTAAGTTTCAGTATTGATTTATCTGAACTACTCAGATTTTGGAGTACCATCCAGAGATGCTGAAAGAATTCCTTAGAGGAATAGATCACACTCACTTTGTGTATCCAAGGTTCGCATTTTCAGTATACTCATGGTGTGATAAGAAAAAAGCTAGTTGCTTTCAACATAATCCTAAAAACTTTTATGCTTGGCTTTTCATTTAGCTATATTTTACATTCGATGCTGTTGTTGTAGTGGTTACATAATATATTGTCTCCAATCATCAGATGATTTTCTATCGATGTCACTGCTTGCTTCTCCTAATGGACTTTTGGTCGGAAACATTAGTGCTATTACATTATAGAGATGACTGATTTTGTTTTAGAGATCATTTTACTACTCATAATTTGTTCCTTTACTGCACTTCTGCTTCCCTGGGTGGATGTCATGCCTCTTTGAGATGAGAAGCACATTATTTGCATACCAGCTTTGAAATTGTGAAGCTTTATGACCGGTTCAGTTAATCATAATACAGATGTGAAAAATATGATATTCACTCTACACATGAATTTTTTGTTTACTCAGTGGTGTTGATCGATTCAAGGAAGAGTTTGCAAATCTAGAGGAAGGAAATAGTAGAAATGAAGACAGTCCATATCACAGGAAGCATGCAACCTCTTTACCTAGGTAATTACTGTGATTGTCACACATATTGGTTCCTTCATCATATGTCATTTTTTAATGTTCATTGCCCTTTCCACAGGGAAAGAATCTGCTCAAGTGATGAAACTGACATTGTTCTGAAGCGTAGTTCTTCTTCTGTTTCTCGTGCAACTCAGCTGAGCCCTCCAAAGACAGGAGCAGCAGAAGAGGAGTTGCAATCGGCTGAAGAGTTGCAGTCTGCAAACAGAAATGCAGTAGCTATGCAGACAAGCTCTGCCAAACCAAAATGTGGCACCCGCAGCCTGATGAAGAGTGATAGTATATGTGCTTCAAGGTGCATTGGCATAATTGGAAGCGATCGTGAAGTAATGCTCTCCGATGTGTGTTAGGATTGATTTAGAAAATATACTTAATCAGCTAATATAGGACACGGTACTGATATTCTGTTGTTTCTATTTGTGTGCTACTGTAGTTTAAACATTTCCTTTTCTTGCATTCTCACAATAAAGAGTTACTATGTGAAATGCAAGCTCCAGAAAGTGTGGTCTAGAAAGTGCCTTGTTCCCAATTGTGACTCTGTAATTGTCAATCATTTGCTTGTCACAAGTTCATTGTTTGGGATCCTTAATATTGCAACGCTTGGTACTGGAATTGTATTTAGGATTAATGCTATTATGACTTGAAATCATAGTTAAAACCTGATTGACCTTTATCTTTACATGTAACGCAAGTGTATTTGAAACTTGATAAATGTACAAATATTTGGCTTTATGCATTGAATTTGGAATCACTGCAATGGAACTGTGGCTGATTTTACTTCATTTTAAGATGGAGCGTTTGTACCGCGTGCTTGGAATTGTTGACTGGAATGCCATTTTTCCTTATGCAGCAGTTACCCATCTTGATGATGCAGGTTTGGATCACAAATCAATTTTGTTAAAACTTGAATCTTCCAATTGGCGGGCAAAGAGGGAGCTTGTTTTTAATGCATCACATCATGGGCTAGAAATATAGAAATGAGAGAGCTGATTGAGGAAGCATGGCAAGGTAGGTTTGAGGGTTCTAAGTTGTATCAAGTCTACTCTAAACTGAAAACATGTAGAAAACATGCAGAGGCCGCATGGTTCAATGGATGCGCTGAACAACTTGTAATGCCAAGGAACGCATTAGTCTCTATGAAAATCAGTTGCAGCTCGAAAAGAAGAAAATGATTCTATGAAAATCAATTGCAGCATGAAATGGGATATGCAGAAAGTGAGAGTTAGAGAAGCAATCGAGGGAAGCGAGAAAAGTTTCTGGAACAGAAATCAAGCCAATTATGGCTACAAATGGGTGATAAAAATACTTCCTTCCACCAAAAGACCATGCAAGAGAGGAGAAGTAATCGGATTATGGGACTTTACGATAATGAGGGTTGTTGGGTAACTGAGAAAAGAGATGTCATTGAAATTGTCACTTGCTATTTTCATGATATCTACCAATCCTTAAACCCTCAGCTACAAGTGATGGAGAGTTGAGAGCTACCGAATAGGGTTATGAATGAGATGAACATCAGCTTGATCAAAGAAGTCACCTCAGAAGAGATAAGGAAAGCAGTTTTCTCCATCCACCCACTGAAGGCGCCGGGAGATGATGGCATAACAGCCAAATTCTACCAAAGTTATTGGGGAATTATCGGAGAAGAGATTTGTACTGCAGTCAAAAGCTTCTTCCACACAGGGTCATGCTTCCCAAAGTGTTATGAAAGAGCTACATCCTATTGGCTTGTGTACTGTCTTTTATAAAATTATTTCCAAGATATTAGCAAAGAGATTATAACAAGTCATCCCACCTTTGATTACAAAGAAACAGAGTGCTTTCCTTAAAGGCAATTGATCTCAGATAACATCTTGGTTGCACATGAAGTGATTCGTTATATGAAGAATAAGGATAAAGGAAAAAAAATGGAGATGACCATCAAGCTAAATGTCAGTAAAGCTTATGAGTGTGTTGAATGGTCTTTCCTCCAATCTATACTCCAGAAGATGGGATTCTATGAAGTATGGATTAAATGGATCATGGAGTGTGTTTCCTCAGTTACCTACTCAGTACCGTTTTGGCTTTATCAAACCTTCCAGGGGTTATAACAAGGTGATCCACTTCCTCCTCTTCTATTTTTAATCTGTTCAAAGGGACTCTCATATTTGATTGCAGAAGCAGTTAGTAGGAGGGACATATCTTCGATTTCTATTGGCACGCACTGTTCGAGTATTTCACATCTATGTTTGGAGATGATATCATCATCTTCACTGGAGCAAATGAAACAGAAGCCACCAAGATCAAGTTCTTGCTCTCAAGATATGCGAGGCTTAGTGGGTAGAATATTAATTTTCAAAAATTGGTCATCTTCTTCTGAAAGAATACTGGAAGCCAAGCCAAAGCAAGAATAACAAGAGGATTAGGATTGTGAGAATTGGAGATGAAGACAAGTACTTAGGACTTCCAGCAACTGTCAACAAGTAAAAAAAGCAAACCTTCATGGAGATCAAAGAAAAGGTGAAGAAAAGATTAGTGAGGTGGAAGGAGAAATGCTATCACATGTTGGGAAAGAAACTCTCATTAAGGCTGTTGTATCAGCTATCCCAATCTACTCCTTTTCATGCTTCAAACTACCTAAATCCCTCACGAATAATATTAATAGTATGGTAGCAAATTTTTGGTGAGGGCAGAAGAAAGAGGAAAGAAAGATGCACTGGGTTGCATGGAGGAAGACTTGTGCTCATAAATTAGATGGAGGGCTTGGCTTTAGGGATCTTCAAGCTTTTAATCTAGCTTTGCTCATAAAACAGGGATGGAGAATCCTCACAAATTCGGATTCACTTTTGGCACAAATATAAAGGGAAATATTTTCCCTTTTTCTTCTTTCATGGATGCAAGGGAGGTAGGGACAACCCTATTGGGGATGGAAAAGTGTACTTAAAGAAAGAAGGATTCTTGAACAAACAGCAAGATGGCAAATCCGATCTAGTCAGTATATTTCTTGTTTTAATGATCCTTGGTTAAGAAATCATTACCCCTTCAAACCCCGAAAGAACTTGAATATGGAGCATAACACGACTATGGTCTACTAGATTAAAGACCTTATTGATTACAGCAAGAACTGTTGAAAAAAGAGCTCATTTTACAGTTATTCAAAAAGGTCGATGAGGATCATATCCTCTGCCTTCCATTATCGAGAATTGAAACATAAGATAAATAGGTGTAGCATTTCACTTGCCAGGGTATATACTTGGTTAAATCAGATTATCAGGTTATCGCCTAGCGTACAAAGATATTCACCACAAGAGCAGCCTATCCATAATGCACAATATGATTGGGTTTGCATATGGAAAATTAAGGTACCAAAGGAAATTACAACACTTCACGTGGCGGCTCCTTAATGAAGTCTACCGGTTGGAAAAAATATCATGCAGAGGATACAAGGCTCAAACGTCTCTTATCCAAGACGCGATGAACGCGAAGATGAAACACACCTATTCCTCCACTGCACCTATTCCTCCACTGCCATTTTGTTAAAGCCCGCTGACTTAAGTCACCACTTGGAATCAGAACTGACTCAATGACAACAACAAACCTAGTGGAATTGTGGAAGTGTTTGAAAGAGTGGGCTAGTAATTCAGGTTATCCATTACAGGGTATTGCGATGCCTCTCATATTCTTTGGCAACTATAAAAATCAAGAAACGGAAAAGTCTTTCATGGCCAAGCAAGAGATCTTAAGGCAATGATAGACTTAGCCTTGTCCTCCACAATGAGTTCATTTCAGCAACATTAACTTAGCCAGAGATGGTGAATGCAGATCTAAGACATAACGCAGGGGAACAATTAGTAAATTAGCAACCACCAATGACTCTATTAAAATCAATGTGAACACCGTGGTCGATGCAGCAAATCAGGAAAGTAGCATAGCTTTGATAGCTAGAAACCAGGAACGGACAACAATTTTCTGGAAAATGGAGGTTATTAAACACATAACTGACCCCTTGTTTCGTGAAGCCATGACTGTCATAAAAGCAATGGAGGAAGCAAAATCTAGAGGTTTTGGCAGAACATATGTTGAGGGAGGCCAAAGAGTATTATGAATGCATTCAATGGTTTGAACCAACTTCAACTGGCGGTAGAAGACATTATTAATGAAGGCAAGCTGTTGATGAGGTACTTTGTTTCTGCAATTTTCGTCATGTTGTTGCGCATGGACTAGCTAGGAAATCCATTGATGTTAGCATCTTGACATCCAATTGAGGTATCTGATGTACACAAGGTTCCACGGTTTTAATATATTTTCATGTTTATTGCAAGAAAAAAAAAAAAAGTAGCATTGGCTGTAGAATCATACTACTAATACTAAATCATGCATTTGAAGGAGATATCTACGAACTGAAAATAGTTTTCTAAGTTTTATCTCGTTCAAATTAACACCTTCTCCACGCCTATAATGTTATTGCAAAATACAACTCAGTTAAACTTTAGAAAGTAACACCAGGTCACCTGCTTCTAAATACAAATGCAGGTCTGGTAGTACATACTCTTCCAAGTCTTTCACCATCTAATAACATCAAATGAGCTACGAGGTTAAATTCACCTCATAGCCATGTAGATTTAAATTCTAGCCACTTCCATCTAGCTGTCCATGAGAAAGAAGGTGTGCCATGTATTGCTGCAAAGGCATAAACATAAATTTGCAAATTAGAGTGCAAAACTGAAATTGGGTTCATGATAATGGTATTGACAGGACCAGGTTTTCAACCTCAAATTATGAATGAGGAAACAAATGCCTAGGATTGGAATGTTTACAAATCATGGTTAGGTTCACTTTTTAATAACAAAGATGAGGACCTCTCTTAAAGCAACTATAGAATATTTAATTCATTGTTTGAAATTAGAAGATGATCAAGGTAAATACTTCCCCTGTGGCAATTTTACACAGCGACTTGTCAAAACTGAAATCTTATATTAGGAAAGTTTTGCAAAAATTTGGACATGCATAATTTGCATTCTTTCAGTTTCAATCTAATCTTGGGACCTTGAGCTACCATTACTTGTAAGACCTAATGTTTCTGGCACTATATATCACTAGTTCATTGCAATTTTCTGCAAGTTAATTGACATCTATGCAATAGTTAATATACCATATCCTGGACAAGGATTTCAAAGAAAATCTAACAATTCTCACTAGATTCAACTAAATAACTTGTATCTTTAAATAGCAAACAAGAAAATTAATTTAAGAAAGAAGAAAATATATATTCATAGCAAATGCAATAAAAAAAATTCAACATCTTAAATGAAAAACATAAGAGGAAAACTGAATCTGATCGAGAAACTTACAGCGTGATATGCATATGGGGATTTCCCTTGGCGATCAAAATGCTTAGCCATGATGCAGTACTCAATTGGACCCCATTCCTCTGATTCAAAGCAATTGCCAAGTGCAGCTTTGTATAGCTACCAATTCACCAAAATCCCAAAATCATCCCTAACATATAAAAGAAAGAGAAAACAAAGCAGATAAAAAAGATAAGTATCACAGTTCCCAGACCTTAGCTGTGTCTGTCAAAAGTTCAGTTCCAGCAGGGTAAGATGCATAAAATTGATCACCTCTGGAATATCCAGCTCTAGTTCTGGAACACCAAATACAAACAATAAAAACAATGTCAACAAGAAACTAACTTTCAAAATCATTATTCTGATGTGCAATCATTTAAGTCTAGATTTTCTAACCAAAAGATGAAAACTAAAAAGGACAGGACAAAAATGAACACCTGTTTAATAACATAGAAGTAGCGTTAAACAAAACATATAAATCAAAACAACCCCAAATAAGAAAAAGATGAAAACATCACACTAGTATTGCAATTCAGACACATTTTTGCGTTAAATAGTTGTACAGGAAGTAGCTGACTCACGTGTTGCTTGCATAAGCATAACTCACTACAACAGTAAAGCAGTAAAAACCAGCGTAAGAGATGATTCTGCGGAACTTCTGAATCTTCAGTATTTCTTTAAACCCATCGAAGAGCATCATGATTACAATAATACAATCTGCCGTCTAGAATATGTAATACCACTAGACACCACTCATTCAAACATTTAATCAAACAGCTTTTGTGCACAGAGATACCAGATTGCCTGAACACTCATAAGCTTCTTAGATTGAAGTTGTTGACACGAATCCAAATCATTGAGCTACACAAATAACGGAGAGTATAAGACAAAACAAAATAAATAGGAACTGAAATTTAGGTACCCAGTGAAGCATAGTACTTGGAAATTGGATGTTCACCTTTTCTCTGAATTTAGGGTTGGAAATTTACCTTTTTTATTGTTGCTGATGATGAGGCCGAGACAGTTATGCAGAATTATTCGATAGTTATTCGCTACTAATCCTGTAGCGTTTTCGTTACTAATACCCGGCCATTCCTAGGGGTGAGCAAGATACGAGGTCGGATTGTGTAATTCACTGTCCTATATGCTACATGTTCCGCGCATGTAAAATCTAGTTCGGTTCGTGCCGGTAATTGGTAATTAGCTCGTACGGTTTTCGAACAATTTTTTTGCAACAATATGGAATTTTGGGTTAAAAAATGGATCAGTACACACTGAATTTATCCTAATTAAATTTATGCGACTATAAGCTCTGCCGATTATGAAAAGATCAGTTCTTTTTCCCGAATTATGGCTAACATACGAGCACCTTTAAACGAGTGTTAAATTTTTCTGTAAAAAAAAAAATTGTTGGCAAAAAAAAATTTCATGCTTGGAGTGCGGCCCGCAACATTATGCTGCATCCTATTTTGAGTGTTTTTTTATTTATTTCAAATTAAATGTTTAATTGCCTATTCTGAATCCCGAAATTAATTATTAAATTCAATTCGTATATTTTGTTATATATAATATATTTCACATAAAATAATTGGAATCGTTAAATTTGTAGTCATGTGGAATTGATAGTCCCTACTAAAATTAATTTCATAACTCAAAATAGATAATTAAACATTTAATTAAAAAAAAAATTACACAAAATGGGAGGTAGCACCATACTGCGGGTTGCACTCCTATCAATGACCAATATTTATATAGTTCTCCAAATTCAATTCTTAAAAATAAAGTTAAGTTATTCTTACAACTATAACAAAAGTTATTGTCACGGTTTATAAAAATAAGAACAGTAGTTTTCAATGTGCCAAATCATAAGGCAACCAGATTTACATGATAGGAATTCAAAATTCAATGCATAAAAACATGTTATAATAGTCATTCTTATTATATAAACAATTAAAAATTACTTTATTAAATCTTATAACAAATAATTTTTATATAAAATGATATCTAAATAATAAGAAACTATTTTATGAAAATAACTTTTAGCATATTGACAATTAAATCCACTTCAAAAGTGGTTGGTCAATTGGGGTGATTTTTTTTTTTTTATTAAGCCAAAAGTGTTCATAGTTATTGGATTAAGCTTAATTTTAATTACACAAAATCGATCCATTAATATTTAAGAGTAAGAGTGTAATACTGTTTAGAATATTAAAAAAAAAAAAAGAAAGAAATGTATAACTTAATTTTCAAGTAACATAGAAGAAAGGAAAAAATATCAATTACTTGCACTGTTGAGTAAACTGCTTGCACCATTGACCACTAAAGTTAAAACAAATTGAGTAAACTTGGAGATCTGAAAGCTCATTTTACCAACCTTTATTGAGCCTATTATTGGACGTACAAATGAGCAACGTCCACTATCTTTCAAGATGTGGAGAAAAATAAATGTCTATTGTACTTGTACTTCAATTTGCCATTATTGCTCTACTGTCAGCTTGGACTTCCCACAGCAATTAAGGCGAGTCTATGCGGAATTTTCTTCAACTTTTTTGCAGTTTTTAAATCAGTTGTGCATGCTTCTCGCATTTTAGAAATGTAAACATGGTTACAGTTGAATACTATCACTTTAAAATTAATCAAGGATGGTTTTTTTGGCATCTGCTATCCATTTCATTCACCCTATTCAAACAAATTGGATAATCGATTAACTAATTGAGGTTGTTAAGCAAAAATAATAATCCACTTAGTATAAGTTTCTGCATACATTTTTAAATGAATTGTTTCTTGAACTTAAAGACAATTACAAACAATATTTTCTTCTAAAAAAAAAAGACAAATATAAAATGTATAACATTTTTCCAGGAAAAGTATTGGAGCAGGAAACAGGTTTGCAGACAAGCAGTAGATGAAAGCTACTGTTTGAAGAAGAAGAATAAAACGCTATCGATTAAATAAGAATGAAGATGATTGACCGAAACAGTTAAAGAAGAGAAGTGACAGTTAAATAAAATGTCGTCATTTCCATTTAATAGGAACGATGTCGTTTTATTTTAAATAGAAGCACGCGGCTTTCTTCTTCCTTTGCTTCCTCGATGGCTCACTGATAGCAGTTTGTTATACATCTCAGCATGGAGCTCAACAAATTTTATAATTCAAAATTATAATTAGTTTTAATTCCGCTAGTTAGTTAAGATCAAATATATAGGTAATTTTTCTGAGTTTTCTTTTCATTGAACTTTCTGTAATTGTCTCTGTAATATTCTTCATCAATATAGAATTTCCTCATCATTGGAATTGCAATTTTAATAAAAAGTTCCACCTTATCAACAAATTAAAATAAAGTAATTTTACGGATTGGTGCCGACTATTAAGTGCATTAAAGCTATTCTATTAGATTTTAACACAATTTACAAATTTGAGATTTTTAATTGAACTAATTGATTTATGAGTTCCGTCCTAATGTGAAATTTTATTAAACATATGAGGGAAAACAAATATCAGTAGCAGAAAAGTCAAATTAGAGCTGCTACATTAGACAAGCTTTTTATGTTATAACACATTCGAATGTATCTAAGCCGACCTCGTTATACCAAGTCACTGATATCTTGCTTCTCTGCCTGAAGAAATTTTAACACCATCTGGCATCTGCCACAAAATTAACAATAGAAATGGAGTCAGTACGCTCTCATGTCTACAATCTCTTCTTCCTCCTATTGTTTCTCTGCCAATCTTTAGCCTCAAGCTCCTCTTTTCCCAAAGAAGCTCTCCCTACCAAATCAGGCTACCTATCTGTCAATCCCAATTCCACTTCCGCCATTTTCTACACTTTCTATGAAGCTCAAAACTCAACATTACCTCTCTCCCGAACCCCAATTCTTATTTGGCTCCAAGGTGGCCCTGGCTGCTCCTCCATGGCTGGCAACTTCCTCGAATTGGGTCCTTATGTTATTGTCGATTCAAGCAGTCAAAATGCCCAAAACCTTACTCTCGAACCTAATGAAGGCTCTTGGAATCGCATTTTTGGTATTCTTTTCCTTGATAATTCCAAGCATCTGTTTGCTGCTATAACTGGTTTTATTGACTCAAACCCAGAATTCAAAAATCGACCAATTTATGTAACAGGGGAGAGTTATGCAGGAAAATATGTCCCTTCAATTGGGTATTACATTTTACAGAAGAATATGAAATCGCCATTGTCAAAGCAAGTGAATTTGAAAGGTGTGGCAATAGGCAACGGTTTAACAGACCCAGTGACTCAATTGAGAACTGCAGCCAATATGGCATATTTTTCAAGTTGGATCAACGAAAGGCAAAAGCAAGAGCTAGAGAAAGTACAAGAGAAATCAATAAAGCTAGCTGAAATGGGAAAATTGAGCAAAGCAGCAGATGCAAGAAATGAAGCCTTTTATCTGTTACAAAACATGACAGGATTAGCTACTTTGTTTGACAATACAAAAAAAGTGCCTTATAAAACGAAACTTATTACTAGATTCTTGCAATCAGCGCAAGTAAAGAAGGAATTAGGTGCAAATGTATCTACAGTGTTTCGTTATTGCAGTAATGTGGTTAAAGCGATATTGCATGAAGATGTGATGAAGAGTGTAAAGCCAGAAGTCGAATTTCTGGTAAAGAAAAGTAAGGTATTACTGTATCAAGGGCATAATGATATGAAAGAGACGGCAGTTTCAACTGAAGCTTGGTTGAAGACCATTAAATGGGAAGGAATAGAAAGGTTTTTAATGGCAGAGAGGAAAGTATGGAAAGTGAGTGGAGAACTTGCTGGGTATGTGCAAAAATGGGGCAGCTTGAGCCATGTTGTGATTTTAGGAGCTGGACATATGGCGCCTGCTGATCAGCCAATCAATTCTCAGGCCATGATCCAAGATTGGGTTCTAGAAAGGGGACTCTTTGCTTAATACCAAAATTAGCGAAAAGTACTAAACTATTATTAGCACTTGATGTCGGGATTACAATCTAATACTAAGATATTGAATAATGACATAGGAGAAGATGGAAACAAGAAAAGTTCACAAAACAGATTGAAGATTAAATTTCTGAAAAGAAAATTCACATTTATGGATGTTTTGTTTTTGGAATAAACAGGTTGTTTTGTATACTATTGGTAAATTTTTTTTTTTTTTTTTAAAAAGGTTGTTTTGTATTATTATCAATAAATTATCCCATCTCATCTCAGAGACTTCAGGGTTTTTACTATCTCATTCATAAGGCCAAAGTCTCGGAGAGATACTTTTGAGATTTTTGGCTTTTAGTATTATTATTATTTTAAAAATAGTTGTATGAATTGTTTGTACAAAATTGTGAAGTTAAATGCAGTGATAACTTGACTTAGAATTAGCTTCTAGAGTTGTTCATTCTGTTAATCCACATCAAAGCTATTTCTGTCATTTCATTCTTAGCCTGAATTAAATTAATGCTGGGACAATCACAAGTTTTGGTTTCTGTCTCTTTATGCTTTTATTTTGTATAATAATTGATTGAGACATCTGTTCCCTGCAGTTATATTGTAGTTCTTTAAGTTCAAGAATGGCAGCAACCAGTAGTTCTGATGGGTCCTCAAATGGCGATGACTACATGGCACCCCATATACTTGCTATGTCAGGCACTCCCATCCCAAGGACACTTGCTTTGGCA